>CAWUFW010020172.1:0-160256 GCA_963921515.1 Calotriton arnoldi
TATTACTTGTTCCAGTTACGTATTGCTTGTAGGGGTCTTGCTGGGGGTGATGTTTCAGGGTTTAAGGCAGTGCAGTGGTGTTCGGGCAGTGTAGGGTGTCGTGCTGGGGGTGGTGTTTCAGGGTTTAGGGCAGTGCAGTGGTGTTCGGGCAGTGTAGGGGGTCATGCACGGGGTGGTGTTTCAGGGTTTAGGGCAGTGCAGTGGTGTTCGGGCAGTGTAGGGGGTTGTGCTGGGGCTGGTGTTTCAGGGTTTAGGGCAGTGCAATGGTGTTCTGGCAGTGTAGGGGGTCGTGCTGGGGCTAGTGTTTCATGGTTTAGGGCAGTGCAGTGGTGTTCGGGCAGTGTAGGGGGTCATGCTGGGGCTGGTGTTTCAGGGTTTAGGGCAGTGCAGTGGTGTTCGTGCAGTGTAGGTGGTCGTGCTGGGGCTGGTGTTTCAGGGTTTAGGGCAGTGCAGTGGTGTTCGGGCAGTGTAGGGGTCATGCTGGGGCTGGTGTTTCAGGGTTTAGGGCAGTGCAGTGGTGCTCAGGCAGTGTAGGGGGTCGTGCTGGGGGTGGTGTTTATGGGTTTAGGGTAGTGCAGTGGTGTTCGGGCAGTGTAGGGGGTCGTGCTGGGGCTGGTGTTTCAGGGTTTAGGGCAGTGCAGTGGTGTTCGGGCAGTGTAGGTGGTCGTGCTGGGGCTGGTGTTTTAGGGTTTAGGGCAGTGCAGTGGTGTTCGGGCAGTGTAGGGGGTCTTGCTGGGGGTAGTTTTCAGGGTTTAGGGCAGTGCAGTGGTGTTCGTGCAGTGTAGGGGGTCGTGCTGGGGATGGTGTTTTATGGTTTAGGGCAGTGCAGTAGTGTTCAGGCAGTGTAGGGGGTCGTGCTGGGGCTGGTGTTTCAGGGTTTAGGGCAGTGCAGGCAGTGGTGCTCGGGCAGTGTAGGGGGTCATGCTGGGGCTGGTGCTTCAGGGTTTAGGGCAGTGCAGTGGTGTTCGGGCAGTGTAGGGGGTCTTGCTGGGGATGGTGTTTCAGGGTTTAGGGCATTGGTGTTTGGGCAGTGTAGGGGGTCTTGCTGGGGGTAGTGTTTCAGGGTTTAGGGCAGTGCAGTGGTGTTCGTGCAGTGTAGGGAGTCGTGCTGGGGGTGGTGTTTCAGGGTTTAGGGCAGTGCAGTAGTTTTCGGGCAGTGTAGGGGATCATGCAGGGGGTGGTGTTTCAGGGTTTAGGGCAGTGCAGTGGTGTTCTGGCAGTGTAGGGGGTCGTGCTGGGCGTGGGGTTTCAGGGTTTAGGGCAGTACAGTGGTGTTCGGGCAGTGTAGGGGGTCGTGCAGGGGGTGGTGTTTCAGGGTTTAGGGCAGTGCAGTGGTGTTCGGGCAGTGTAGGGGGTCGTGCTGGGGCTGGTGTTTCAGGGTTTAGGGCAGTGCAGTGGTGTTCGGGCAGTGTCGGGGTCTTGCTGGGGGTGGTGTTTCAGGGTTTAGGGCAGTGGTGTTCGGGCAGTGTAGGGGGTCTTGCTGGGGGTAGTGTTTCAGGGTTTAGGGCAGTGCAGTGGTGTTCGTGCAGTGTAGGGGGTCGTGCTGGGGATGGTGTTTCTGGGTTTAGGGCAGTGCTGTAGTGTTCGAGCAGTGTAGGGGGTTGTGCAGGGGGTGGTGTTTCAGGGTTTAGGGCAGTGCAGTGGTGTTCGGGCAGTGTAGGGGGTCGCGCTGGGGGTGGTGTTTCAGGGTTTAGGGCAGGGCAGTGGTGTTCGGGCAGTGTAGGGGGTCATGCACGGGGTGGTGTTTCAGGGTTTAGGGCAGTGCAGTGTTGTTCGGGCAGTGTAGGGTGTCGTGCTGGGGCTGGTGTTTCAGCGTTCAGGGCAGTGCAGTGGTGTTCAGGCAGTGTAGGGGGTCGTGCTGAGGCTGGTGTTTCACGGTTTAGGGCAGTGCAGTGGTGTTCGGGCAGTGTAGGGGGTCGTGCTGGGGCTGGTGTTTCAGGGTTCAGGGCAGTGCAGTGGTGTTCGGGCAGTGTAGGCGGTCTTGCTGGGGCTGGTGTTTCAGGGTTTAGGGCAGTGCAGTGGTGTTCGGGCAGTGTTGGGGTCGTGCTGGGGCTGGTGTTTCAGGGTTTAGGGCAGTGCAGTGGTGCTCGGGCAGTGTAGGGGGTCGTGCTGGGGGTGATGGTTCAGGGTTTAGGGTAGTGCAGTGGTGTTCGGGCAGTGTAGGGAGTCATGCAGGGGCTGGTGTTTCAAGGTTTAGGGCAGTGCAGTGGTGTTCGGGCAGTGTATGGGGTCATGCTGGGGCTGGTGTTTCAGGGTTTTGGGCAGAGCAGTGGTGTTCGGGCAGTGTAGGGGGTCATGCTGGGGGTAGTGTTTCAGGGTTTAGGGCAGTGCAGTGGTGTTCGGGCAGTGTAGGGGGTCGTGCTGGGGTGGTGTTTCAGGGTTTAGGGCAGTGGTGTTCGGGCAGTGTAGGGGGTCTTGCTGGGGGTGATGTTTCAGGGTTTAGGGCAGTGCAGTGGTGTTCGGGCAGTGTAGGGGGTCTTGCTGGGGGTAGTGTTTCAGGGTTTAGGGCAGTGCAGTGGTGTTCGGGCAGTGTAGGGGGTCATGCTGGGGGGTGTTTCAGGGTTTAGGGCAGTGCAGTGGTGTTCGGGCAGTGTAGGGGTCGTGAAGGGGGTGGTGTTTCAGGGTTTAGGGCAGTGCAGTGGTGTTCGGGCAGTGTAGGGGGTCGTGCTAGGGGTGGTGTTTCAGGGTTTAGGGCAGTGGAGTGGTGTTCGGGCAGTGTAGGGGGTCATGCAGGGGCTGGTGTTTCAGGGTTTAGGGCAGTGCAGTAGTGTTCGGGCAGTGTAGGGGGTCATGCTGGGGGTAGTGTTTTAGGGTTTAGTAGTGCAGTGGTGCTTGTGTAGTGTAGGGGGTCGTGCTGGGGGTAGTGTTTTAGGGTTTAGGGTAGTGCAGTGGTGTTTGTGTAGTGTAGGGGGTCGTTTTTTAGGGTAGTGCAGTGGTGTTTGGGTAGTGTAGGGGGTCGTGCTGGGGGTAGTGTTTTAGGATTTAGGGTAGTGCAGTGGTGTTTGGGTAGTGTAGGGGGTCGTGCTGGGGGTAGTGTTTTAGGGTTTAGGGTAGTGCAGTGGTGTTTGTGTAGTGTAGGGGGTCGTGCTGGGGGTAGTGTTTTAGAGTTTAGGGTAGTGCAGTGGTGCTTGTGTAGTGTAGGGGGCATGCTGGGGGTAGTGTTTTAGGGTTTAGGGTAGTGCAGTGGTGTTTGTGTAGAGTGGGGGGTCATGTTTTAGGGTAGTGCAGTGGTGTTTGAGTAGTTTAGGGGGTCGTGCTGGGGGTAGTGTTTTAGGATTTAGGTTAGTGCAGTGGTGTTTGGGTAGTGTAGGGGGTCGTGCTGGGGGTAGTGTTTTAGGGTTTAGGGTAGTGCAGTGGGTTTTGTGTAGTGTAGGTGGTCATGCTGGGGGTAGTGTTTTAGGGTTTAGGATAGTGCAGTGGTGCTTGTGTAGTGTAGGGGGTCGTGCTGGGGGTAGTGTTTTAGGGTTTAGGGTAGTGCAGTGGTGTTTTTGTAGTGTAGGGGGTCATGTTTTAAGATGCAATGCTCCAATACCTGACCAGTCTGCACTACATAAAACTGCAAAAAACTAAAAATAAAAATTGTTTTGCACACTTTTGTCATTGGGCTATATGTGGGCTACATCTGGGTAATATTTGTGCTACATTTGGGCTCTTTTTCACTGGTGGCCATCTTGGAAGACTTCTTTGTTATGAAGTTTCCTAATTTCCTCATTTACTGCAGTCTCCTCAGTAGGAAATGCTTTCAGTCTTTTACTTTGATTCCATCAAGAAGGCATTCAGATGTGTCTCACATCTGCCATAAATTCAGAATTTTAGCACTCTAGTTGCTCATTAGATCACTGTAGTAAAGCTACTGCTCACCAGGGAGTTAACTGGTAGTCTGCTGCTGGTATTGAAAGTGATTGTTTCACTCTGCATGTCAGAATTTTCTAATGAAATAGAAGAGGATTTGAGATCTCACTTAAAACATGCCCTAATTTTTCTTTCTGCAGCACTAACCATAATTTCTATTTCAAAAAGAACCCCTCATGTTGTTCCTTTTTAAATTAAATGTTTTAAGTGTTACCGGTTTATTCCAATCAAGATGGCTTCAGGTGTGCCATACTTTTGTCATAAGTAAGGCTGTTAGCGCTCTAGTTGTTCTTTAGAACACTCTGGGAAGCTGCAGTAGAACACAAAGGCATCAACTGGCAGGCTGCTCCTGTTGAAATATAACAGGAAGATATTTGAGATCACACTTGAAACATGTCCTAATTTTTCTTTCTACAGCACTAACCATAATTTCTATGACAAAATGAACCCCATAATTTTTTTCCTTTTTAAATTAAATGTTTTAAGTGTTACCAGTTTATTCCAATCAAGATGGCTTCAGGTGTGCCATACTTTTGTCATAAGTAAGGCTGTTAGCACTCTAGTTGTTCTTTAGAACACTCTGGGAAGCTGCAGTAGAACACAAAGGCATCAACTGGCAGGCTGCTCCTGTTGAAATATAACAGGAAGATATTTGAGATCACACTTGAAACATGTCCTAATTTTTCTTTCTACAGCACTAACCATAATTTCTATGACAAAATGAACCCCATCATTTTGTTCCTTTTTAAATTAAATTGTTTAAGTGTTACCAGTTTATTCCAATCAAGATGGCTTCAGGTGTGCCATACTTTTGTCATAAGTAAGGCTGTTAGCACTCTAGTTGTTCTTTAGAACACTCTGGGAAGCTGCAGTAGAACACAAAGGAATCAACTGACAGTCTCTGCCCTTGTTGGATGTACGTTTTACTCAGAATGTCAGACTTCATTCTCACATGACTGAGAAAGATAATGTGAATTTACAGAAAATATGCTCTCATTTTAGCTTCTGGAGCACCTTCCAAAACTGTATGGGACAAGCATGTGAAAATAGTTTTCTCTCAAACATGATTCATGATATCCCAGCAGAAGGTTTTTCACAGGGTAAAATCACCTTAGAACACACCACAATTCCTGAAATTAGTATGGTACCATCAACAAATGAATTCTAATGTAACTAAAGTCTGTTATCACCCTTTATAGTTCTCCTTTTGGTAACCCTCAAAATCTTCGATTCACTACAATGCATTTCAATGGGGTACTATCATTTATATTGGTCCCAAGATGGCTGCCAGCAATTCCAGGATGAAGTGCTGACAGCCAATCAGATCTCACGATGACATGTGTGGTTAGGCTCCGCCCAGATATATATGTGACTTTACTTTTGATTTTCTCAGGAACTACTGAACGGTTTACACCATTTAAGCAAAGGCACGACACTGAACCAAGGGCTACCTCTTTGCCAAATTTGGTGTAATTCCGTTCAGCAGTTCGGGCTGTAGCTGCGACTAAGGTTCCTATGGAAAAATGAATGGGGAAAACGTGTTTTGGGACCCCCTTTTTCTCGGCCCCCGCTTGACGTATCACCCGAGACTTTCAGGATAGGAGCAGACCGGAGCACCCCAACAAGTTGGAAACTTTCGCGAAGATTCGTCAACCGGCGCCAACGTTATTTCAAATAGAATGTCGCGGATTTCCTATGTATAATAGGTTTTAACTATAACTATCTACTGGCGACCGCCAGTAGATAATATATATATATATATATATATACACACATATATATATATATATATTATCTACTAGCGGTCGCCAGTAGATAGTTATAGTTACAACCTATTATCCATAGGAAATCCGCGACATTCTATTTGAAATAACTCTCTTGCCGGTTGACGTATCTTCGCAAAATTTTCAAACTTTGTGGGGCGCTCCGGTCCGCTCCTACCCTGAAAGTCTCGGGAGATTCGTCAAGCAGGGGCCGAGAAAAAGGGGGTCCCAAAACGCGTTTTCCCCATGCAATTTTCCATAGGAAACTTTAGACACGGCTACAGCCCGAACTGCTGAACGGAATTACACCAAATTTGGCAAAGAGGTAGTTCTTGGTTCAGAAAGAACCCTTTTTGTTAAATGGTGTAAATCCGTTCAGTAGTTGCTGAGAAAATCAAAAGTAAAAGTACATATATATCTATGGCCGCGTCGGATTCGCGCACCCTCCCGATCACGAGCTGCATGCTAATTGGCTGTCAACACTCCAAATCAGGAAGTGTTGGCAGCCATTTTATCCCTCGGTAGAACCGAGGGACAGAAACAAGTGCGCAAAGCGCACAAAGGGGGCAGGGTAGAAACACCCTGACCCCCTAGGTCTGCTCAGGGGTCCCACAAGGACCCCTGGGCAAAACATTTTTTTTTTCTTTTTAAATCGGCAGGATGCGCTCAGGGTGCGCGTATCCTGCCGAGCAAAATCGAAGCGCGGTCTCCGCGCTCGATTGCATTTGCCCCGGGTGGCCCAAGTCCCGGGGGCATCGTGAGGGTGTTCAATTTATGTATGGGGGCCTCAAGGGCCCCCAAGCCCGGGGACCGCCACCCCCGGGGCTTTCTTTTACAAATGGTGCGGGAGGGCTCTGAGCCCTCCCGCAGCCCGAGGACCACCACCTCCCCGGGGCTTCTTTTTAAATTAAAAAACCTGTGTGGGGGGCTCCAGCCCCCCACACGCCCGAGACCGCCACCTCCCCAGGGCACTAAACATTTAAATATGGGGGTCCGTTACGGACCCAAGCCCCGGGACCACCACCTCCCCGGGGCTGTGCACTGAATATGAGGGGGCCGTGCGGCCCCCTCCTGGAGCCCTTGATGGCCCTGGGGACCGCCACCCCCAGGGCCGGCTCCTGCAGTGTCCCGGGTGCCTACCCCCGGGACACTGCTGTTGCTATGACAGGACGGGAGCCTCGCGGCTCCCGCCCTGTCATAGCAAACTTAGTTTGCATTTTGAAAGAGAGAGCAGGAAACCTGCTCTCTCTTTCAAAATGCAAACCAATTGCTTTCCACATGGGGAGCAGCATGTTAGCTGCTCCCCATGTGGAAAGCAATGCCGGCTTCCGCAGGAGGCGGGGAGCCGGCTGGGACTGTGGGGGATTGGGGTCCCCCACAGTCTCCAACGTAAGGCCAGGCCCCAGGGGATGGGGTCCCCGGGGCCATAAGTGGCCCGGGAGGGGGCCACGCAGCCCCCTCCCCAAAGTTAAAAAAAATAAAAAAAAATAAAAAAATAAGGTCAAGGCCGGCCCCGGGGATGGGGTCCCCAGGGCCTTAAATGGCCTGAGGAGGGGGCCACGCAGCCCCCTCCAAATAAAAATATAAAAATCGAGGCCATGCCCCGGGGATGGGGTCCCGGGGCCAATACAGGCCCAGGAAAGGGGGCCACGCGGCCCCTTTCCGTTTTTTTTTTTTAATTTTAATAAAAAAAAAAAGGGGTAAGGCCCTGGGGGATGGGGTCCCCAGGGCCTAAAAATAGGAAAAGGAAGGGGGCCACACAGCCCCCCTTCAGGGAAAAAAAAACGATCGGGCCCGCAGGCCCCGCCCCTTCCTTCACCACTCTGCAAACGCGCCCCCTGGCGCGTTTGCAGATGGGAAGTAATTCCCCTTCAATACTGGGGGTCCCTGGGGCCAACTAGCCCACCAGGAACCTCCAGTATGCGCCAGGGAGCTGCCTTGCAGAGAGGTGTACAGAGGCCACGCCCCTTTTTACACCTCTCTGCAACGCAGCTCTGTGGCGCTTAATGGAGGTAGCTGGTGGGCTAGTTGCACCCCAGGGACCCTCAGGATTCAAGGGGAGTTAATCCCCCGACTTAAAACGCGCCACGGGCGCGTTTGCACAGTGGTGAAGGGAGGGGCGGGGCTTCAGGTGACATGTGTGCAAACAGGCCCCGTGGCGCGTTTTAAGATGGGGAATTAAATCCCCTTCAATCCTGAGGGTCCCTGAGGCCAACTAGCCCAACAGGTACATCCAGAAAGCGCCACAGAGCTGCGTTGCAGAGAGGTGTAAAAGGGGTGTGGCCTCTCTACACATCTCTGCAACGCAGCCCCTGGCGCATACTGGAGGTTCCTGGTGGGCTAGTTGGCCCGTAGGGACCCTCATGATTCAAGGGGACTTAATCCCCCAACTTAAAACGCGCCACGGGGCGCGTTTGCACAGATGTCACCTCAGGCCCCGCCCCCTCCCTTCACCATTGTGCAAATATTCCTCTAAAATCTGCCTTACTACGAATTCCGATTTACTCACCTTTTATCAGGAGAGACCTCAGTGCTGCATCTTTCAGCCCAGTACTAATCCTGAAAAGTAATTTTACCCGTACTTACCAGTAACTTGAATTTCCTTCCATAGGATATCATTGCCTGCTTTTGCTGAAAAAGTTTCTAAGTGTTGATTTTTGAAACATACAAATATTCCTCTAAAATCAGCTGAAATACGAATTCCGATTTACTCACCTGTTATAAGGAGAGACCTCAGTGCTGTATCTTTCAGCCCAGTACTGGTCCTGAAAAGTAATTTTAACCGTACTTACCAGTAACTTGAATTTCCTTCCATAGGCTAACATTGACTGGTTTCACTTGGAAATTCTTCTAAGTGTGGAGTTTTGGAACTTTAAAATATTCCTCTAAAATCAGCCGAAATACGAATTCCGATTTACTCACCTGTTATCAGGAGAGACCTCAGTGCTGCATCTTTCAGCCCAGTACTGATCCTCAAAAGTAATTTTAACCGTACTTACCAGTAACTTGAATTTCCTTCCATAGGATATCATTGCCTGCTTTTTGCTGAAAAAGTTTCTAAGTGTTGATTTTTGAAACATACAAATATTCCTCTAAAATCAGCCGAAATCCGAATTCTGATTTACTCACCTGTTATCAGGAGAGACCTCAGTGCTGCATCTTTCAGCCCAGTACTGGTCCTGAAAAGTAATTTTAACCGTACTTACCGGTAACTTGAATTTCCTTCATAGGCTAACATTGACTGGTTTCACTTGGAAATTCTTCTAAGTGTGGAGTTTTGGAACTTTAAAATATTCCTCTAAAATCAACCAAAGTACGAATTCCAATTTACTCACCTGTTATCAGGAGAGAACCCAGTGCTGCATATTTTAGCCCAGCAGTGACCCTGAAAAGTAATTTTAACCGTACTTACCAGTAACTTATATTTCCTTCCATAGGAATCCATTGTCTGGTTTTCAGCAGAAAAGTTTCAAAGTGTCGATTTTCACAAACTACAAATATTCCTTAAAAATCGCCTGTATGACTTAAACGCATTCTTTCAACTGTTTACAGGAGATGCACCAGTGCTGGATCCAGGATCCAACACTGAGTAAGAAAAAGTAACGATAACAGTTTTTACCTGCTAAGTGAATTTCCTTCCATAGGATAACATTGGTGATTCTATGAGAAAAAGTTTCTAAGTGTCAACTTTTAAAATACAATAATATTCCTTAAAAATCACGACTGTAACCAAAACGCTTTTACTCAACTGTTTACAGGAGATGTACCAGGACTGAATCTAGGATCCAGTCCTGTGGTTAGAAAAGTAATCCATAAAGTAACTAATTGCATTTAACTAGAAATTCACATTGAGCTGAATGTTGCATTGTGTTTGAAAATGTGTTGCCCATTGCAACAACTGTAACTACTGTACTTAAAAGTCTATTGCCTATGTGCAAAGTATTTAAACTAAAGTAATTCATTCTGAGAAAGTATTTTTTGTAATGTAATGTATAATGTAATTACAATGTAATTTAAAAATAAAATATGTAAAAAAATTGTTTCTAAAAATGTAGTAAATCAGTATGAAAAAAATTAATATAACAATTAATACATTTAAAAATTGTCATTTACAAAACCTTTGAAATTCACTGAAAAAACCGTAGGTTTCAGACATGTTATAGTTAGGAATTAGCATTTAAAAAACCTTTGAAATTCACTGAAAAAACCATAGGTTTCAGATATGTTATAGTTAGAAATTAGCATTTAAAAAACCTTTGAAATTCACTGAAAAAACCATAGGTTTTAGGGACAGTTATAGTTAGTTGGACATTTTACTCGTACAAAACCCGTGAAATTCCCCGTTATAGTTAGTTCAGCTAACTATAACTCGCGCCCACAATGCACTGCTGATGACGTCACATATTACATCACTCATGACATGGTCAGTGACATCACTGATGACATCACTGATGACATCTCAAATGACATCACTGATGACATCATCCACGTGATAATCTGATGCAGCTCTTCACACCCTAATATAACCTTTGATACACCCAATCTAAATTACAGACTGCCATTCGCAAAACCATAGACACTCCAACACCAATAACTACATACCCACTCACTGATTCTTAGGTCTACACACACACATCCACTCACTCACCCGTACAGTCACTCATACTTATGGTCACTCAGTACAGGACTATCATATGCACTCTTACTCCTATATAGACACTCAAACACCGCCACTCATCCATAGAGGTACTCACACACCTAGTCAGTCATGCAAATAATTAAACACACTGCCATTTGCTCACCTATACAGTTATACACACCAGCTCACTTAATCATACAAATACTAGCACATTGTTACGCTCTTATACAATCACTGATACAAGCACACACTCATCCATACAGCCACTATCACAATCACTCACTCTACGCTTATAGCTATTTATATACTCCAACACACATATATACTGCCTTTCACATATGTAGTTACTCACACATGTACCACTGGGACATACATTCACTCACTAACACACTCTTACACACACTTACCCACCCATACAGTCTATCACAGATGCACTCTTGAAACCATCCACCCAGTGAATCACCCACTCACACATCTATGCACAGAGTCGCACACACCCCATCCACACAAACACTCAGGCACCCATACAGATACTCAGACAACAAATCAATAACTCTTATAGACACTCATGTAGCTATTCACAAACCCATGCAGCCACTTACACAGCAACAGACAGACGGATACAGACATTCACCCAGTTTAGTCACTAACCCATGCATTCAGTAAGATACGTTAAATCACTCACTTATAGAGTCAGTCACGCACCTACTAAATCATCCATACAGACACTTACACACCCACTCATTCTTCAATACGTCTTTTCCTATATATATTAAAAATATTTAAACTTTACAGAAACACACAGTCACTGGATGATGTCATCAGTGATGTCATTTGAGATGTCATCAGTGATGTCATCAGTGATGTCACTGACCATGTCATGAGTGATGTAATATGTGACGTCATCAGCAGTGCATTGCGGGGCGCGAGTTATAGTTAGCTGAACTAACTATAACGGGGGAATTTCACGGGTTTTGTACGAGTAAAATGTCCAACTAACTATAACTGTCCCTAAAACCTATGGTTTTTTCAGTGAATATATATATATATATATATATATATATATATATATATATATATTCACATATTATCTACTGGCGGTCGCCAGTAGATAGTTATAGTTAGGAACTATTATCCATAGGAAATCCGCGACATTCTATTTGAAATAACATTGGCGCCGGTTGACGAATCTTCGCGAAAGTTTCCAACTTGTTGGGGCGCTCTGCTCCGCTCCTACCCTGAAAGTCTCGGGTTGATTTGTCAAGCGGGGGCCGAGAAAAAGGGGGTCCCAAAATGCGTTTTCCCCATTCATTTTTCCATAGGAACCTTTAGTCGCAGCTACAGCCCGAACTGCTGAACGGAATTACACCAAATTTGGCAAAGAGGTAGCCCTTGGTTCAGACTGGTGCCTTTGGCTTAAATGGTGTAAATCCGTTCAGTAGTTCCTGAGAAATTCACAAGTAAAGTCACATATATATCTATGGCCGAGTAGGGTCCGCGTACCCTCAGCGCACCCTGCGCGCACCGTCCCGATCACGAGCTGCATGCTAATTGGCTGTCAGCTGGCTGTCAACACTCCAAACCAGGAAGTGTTGGCAGCCATTTTGTCCCTCGGTAGAACCGAGGCACAAAAACAAGTGCGCAAAACGCACAAAGGGGGCAGGGTAGAAACACCCTGACCCCCTAGGTCTGCTCAGGGGGTCTCACAAGGACCCCCTGGGCAGAAAAAAGCATTTTTTTTTTTTAATCGGCGGGATGCGGTTAGGATGCGCGAATCCCGCCGAAAAAAAAAAAAAATGGAAAGCGCGGTCTCCCGCGCTTCGATGTTAATTTGCCCCCGGGTGGGCCAAGTCCCGGGGGCATGGTGGGGGGGGTTAAATTTATGTATGGGGGGCCTCTAAGGGCCCCCCAAGCCCCGGGGACCGCCACCCCCCGGGGCTTTAACACAAAATGGTGCGGGAGGGCTCTTTGCACTCCTGCTGCCCCGGGGACCGCCACCTCCCCGGGGCTTCTGTTTTTTATTTTTAACCTGTGTGGGGGCTCCAGCCCCCCACACACCCGAGACCGCCACCTCCCGGGGCACTAAAAATTAAAAATGGGGGTCCGTTTTGGACCCCGAAGCCCCGGGGACCACCACCTCCCGGGGCTTTGAAAATGTGGGGAGGGGGCCGCGCGGCCCCCTCCTGGAGCCAGTGATGGCCCTGGGGACCGCCACCCCCAGTGCCGGCTCCTGCAGTGTCCTGGGGTGCCTACCCCCGGGACACTGCTGTTTGCAATGACAGGACGGGAGCCTCGCGGCTCCCGTCCTGTCATTGCAAACTAGCTTTGGATATTGGAAGAGAGGCAGGAAACCTGCTCTCGCTCCAATATCCAAAGCAAATTGCTTTTCCACATGGGGAGCAGCATGTTAGCTGCTCCCCATGTGGAAAGCAATGCCGGCTCGCGCAGGAGGCGGGGAGCCGGCTGGGACTGTGGGGGGATTGGGGACCCCCACAGTCCCCAACCAGAGGCCAGGCCCCGGGGATGGGGTCCCTGGGGCCATAAGTGGCCAGGGGAGGGGCCACGCAGCCCCCTCCCCAAATTTAAAAAAATAAAAAAAGTGCAAGGCCGGCACCGGGTGATGGGGTCCCCGGGCCTTAAATGGCCTGAGGAGGGGGCCACGCAGCCCCCTCCAAATAAAAAATAAAAAAATCGAGGCCATGCCCCGGGGATGGGGTCCCGGGGCCAATACAGGCCCAGGGAAGGGGGCCACGCGGCCCCTTCCCGTTTTTTTTTTAATTTAAAAAAATAAATAAAATGCTCAGGCCCCAGGGGATGGGGTCCCCGGGGCCAAAAGTGGGCAAGGGAAGGGGGCCACGCAGCCCCCTCCCATTAAAAAAAAATAGAAAAAAAAAAACGGCATATTGCCGGAGGCCCGCCCCCTCCCTGCAGTACTCTGCAAACGCGCCCCCTGGCGCGTTTGCAGAGGGGAACAAATTCCCCTTGAATACTGGGGGTCCCTGGGGGCCAACTAGCCCACCAGGAACCTCCAGTATGCCCAGGGGGCTGCGTTGCAGAGATGTGTACAGAGGCCATGCCCCTTTTTACACCTCTCTGCAACGCAGCTCTGTGGCGCTTTTTGGAGGTATATGGTGGGCTAGTTGGACTCCAGGGACCCTCAGGATTCAAGGGGACTTAATCCCCCAACTTAAAACACGTCACGGGGCGCGTTTGCACAGTGGTGAAGGGAGGGCGGGGCTTCAGGTGACATGTGTGCAAACAGGCCCCGTGGTGCGTTTTAAGATGGGGAATAAATTCCTTTTCAATCCTGAGGGTCCCTAGGGGCCAACTAGTCCACCAGGTACCTCCAGTAAGCGCCATGGAGCTGCGTTGCAGAGTGTTGTAAAAGGGGCATGGCCTCTGAACACCTCTCTGCAATGCAGCCTCTGGCGCATACTGGAGGTACCTGGTGGGCTAGTTGGCCCCTAGGGACCCTCGGGATTGAGGAGGAATTAATTGTCCAACTTAAAACGCGCCACAGGGCGTGTTTGCAGACATGTCACCTTAGGCCCCACCCCTTCCTTCACCATTGTGCAAATATTCCTCTAAAATCAGCCGAACTACGAATTCCGATTTACTCACCTGTTATCAGGAGAGACCTCAGTGCTGCATCTTTCAGCCCAGTACTGATCCTGAAAAGTAATTTTAACCGTACTTACCAGTAACTTGAATTTCCTTCCATAGGATATCATTGCCTGCTTTTTGCTGAAAAAGTTTCTAAGTGTCGATTTCTGAAACATACAAATATTCCTCTAAAATCAGCCGAAATACGAATTCCGATTTACTCACCTGTTATCAGGAGAGACCTCAGTGCTGCATCTTTCAGCCCAGTACTGATCCTGAAAAGTAATTTTAACCGTACTTACCAGTAACTTGAATTTCCTTCCATAGGATATCATTGCCTGCTTTTTGCTGAAAAAGTTTCTAAGTGTCGATTTTTGAAACATACAAATATTCCTCTAAAATCAGCCGAAATACGAATTTCGATTTACTCACCTGTTATCAGGAGAGACCTCATTGCTGCATCTTTCAGCCCAGTACTGGTCCTGAAAAGTAATTTTAACCGTACTTACCAGTAACTTGAATTTCCTTCCGTAGGCTAACATTGACTGGTTTCACTTGGAAATTCTTCTAAGTGTGGAGTTTTGGAACTTTATAATATTCCTCTAAAATCAGCCGAAATACGAATTCCGATTTACTCACCTGTTATCAGGAGAGACCTCAGTGCTGCATCTTTCAGCCCAGTACTGATCCTGAAAAGTAATTTTAACCGTACTTACCAGTAACTTGAATTTCCTTCCGTAGGCTAACATTGACTGGTTTCACTTGGAAATTCTTCTAAGTGTGGAGTTTTGGAACTTTATAATATTCCTCTAAAATCAGCCGAAATACAAATTCCGATTTACTCACCTGTTATCAGCAGAGACCTCAGTGCTGCATCTTTCAGCCCAGTACTGATCCTGAAAAGTAATTTTAACCGTACTTACCAGTAACTTGAATTTCCTTCCATAGGATATCATTGCCTGCTTTTTGCTGAAAAGTCTTCTAAGTGTCGATTTTTGAAACATACAAATATTCCTCTAAAATCAGACGAAATACGAATTCCAATTTACTCACCTGTTATCAGGAGAGAACCCAGTGCTGCATCTTTTAGCCCAGCACTGACCCTGAAAAGTAATTCTAACCGTACTTAACAGTAACTTGAATTTCCTTCCATAGGAATCCATTGTCTGGTTTTCAGCAGAAAAGTTTCAAAGTGTCGATTTTCACAAACTACAAATATTCCTTAAAAATCCCATGTGTGACTTAAACGCATTCTTTCAACTGTTTACAGGAGATGCACCAGTGCTGGTTCCAGGATCCACCACTGAGTAAGAAAAAGTAACGATAACACTACTTACCTGCTAAGTGAATTTCCTCCCATAGGATAAGATTGGTGATTCTATATGAAAAAGTTTCTAAGTGTCAACTTTTAAAATACAATAATATTCCTTAAAAATCACTACTGTAACCAAAACGCTTTTACTCAACTGTTTACAGGAGATGTCCCAGGACTGAATCTAGGATCCAGTCCTGTGGTTAGAAAAGTAATCCATAAAGTAACTAATTGCATTTAACTAGAAATTCACATTGAGCTCAATGTTGCTTTGTTTTTGAAATTGTGTTGCCCATTGCAACAACTGTAACTACTGTACTTAAAAGTCTATTGCCTATTTGCAAAGTATTTAAACTAAAGTAATTCATTCTGAGAAAGTATATTTTGTAATGTAATGTATAATGTAATTACAATGTAATTTAAAAAATAAAATATCTAAAAATAAATAGTTTAAAAAAATGTTGTAAATCAGTATCAAAAAAATAAATATAACAATTAATACATTTAAAAATTGTCATTTACAAAACCTTTGAAATTCACTGAAAAAAACCATTGGTTTCAGACACGTTATAGTTAGGAATTAGCATTTAAAAACCTTTGAAATTCACTGAAAAAACCATAGGTTTCAGACAGGTTATAGTTAGGAATTAGCATTTAAAAAACCTTTGAAATTCACTGAAAAAACCATAGGTTTCAGGCACGTTATAGTTAGAAATTAGCATTTAAAAACCTTAGAAATTCACTGAAAAAACCATAAGGTTTTAGGGACAGTTATAGTTAGTTGGACATTGCACTCGTACAAAACCCGTGAAATTCCCCGTTATAGTTAGTTCAGGTAACTATAACTTGCGCCCCGTAATGCACTGCTGATGACGTCACATATTACATCACTCATGACATGGTCAGTGACATCACTGATGACATCACTGATGACATCACTGATGACATCTCAAATGACATCACTGATGACATCACTGATGACATCATCCATGTGAGAATTTAATGCATCTTCGCACACCCTAATATAAGTTTTGATACACCCACTCTAAATTACAGACTGCCATTCTCAAAACCATACACACTCCAATACCAATAAGTACATACCCACTCACTGATTCTTAGATCTACACACACACATCTACTCACTCACCCGTACAGTCACTCATATTTACAGTCACTCAGTACAGGACTATCATATGCACTCAAACACCTATATAAACACTCACACAACGCAACTCATCCATAGAGGTACTCACACACCTAGTCAGTCATGCAAATAATTAATCACACTCCAATTTACTCACCTATACAGTTATACACACCAGCTCACTTACTCATAAAAATACTAGCACATTCTTACGCTCCTATGCAATCACTGATGCAAGCACACACTCATCCATATAGCCACTCTCACAATCACACACTCTCACTTATAGCCATTTATATACTCCAACATACATATATACTGGCTTTCACATATGTAGTTACTCACACATGTACCACTGAGATATACATTCAATCACTAACACACCCATACACACACTCACCCACCCATACAGTCCATCACAGACGCACTCTTGAAACCATACACCCAGTGAATCACCCACTCACACATCTATGCACAGAGTCACACACACCCCACCCACACAAACACTGAGGCACCCATACAGATACTCAGAGAACCAATCCATAACCCATATAGACACTCATTTAGATAGTCAGAAACCCATGCAGCTGCTTACACAACAACAGACAGACGGATACAGACATTCACACAGTTTAGTCACTCACCCATGCATCCAGTAAGATACATTTAATCACTCACTTATAGACTCAGTCACGCACCTACTAAATCATCCATTCAGGCGCTTCTACACCCACTCATTCTTCAATACGCCTTTCCCTATATATATTAAACATATTTAAACTTTACAGAATCACACAGTCACTGGATGATGTCATCAGTGATGTCATTTGAGATGTCATCAGTGATGTCATCAGTGATGTCACTGACCATGTCATGAGTGATGTAATATGTGACGTCATCAGCAGTGCATTGCGGGGCGCGAGTTATAGTTACCTGAACTAACTATAACGGGGGAATTTCACGGGTTTTGTACGAGTGCAATGTCCAACTAACTATAACTGTCCCTAAAACCTTATGGTTTTTCCAGTGAATTTCTAAGGTTTTTTGAATGCTAATTTCTAACTATAACGTGCCTGAAACCTATGGTTTTTTCAGTGAATATATATATATATCCCTCTGTTGTCGGCGAGTTGCTCCCGGGCTAACCAGAGCGCCGGTGGTGCACAGTGACAGCGGTTCGCTGCGCGCTATATTCAATAAAGTTTTACGGATTCCTCCACTCCCCAAGGACTCCACGGCACTCCGGTTCAGGTTTAAATTAATTTAATCCACAAATGCAGGCAAAAGGCAATACGCCAACGCATTTCAGTGCTCAAACGCACCTTGGTCACAACGCTGACCATGACAAATTCATTTGTTTTTAACAGAAATGAAAATAGTGAAAATAGCAGTAGGACAGGAGAGAGTGCTGTTTTACATTTAGAAATGGTCGCCATTTTGTAGTGGCTAAAACGGCATGGAAATCATTAAAACCAAGTAAAGGCTATTGAAAGTGCTAATGAAAACATTAATGTATGATCAACATTTGATTATTCAGTTTCATAATACAAAATCTTACGTTGCCCCAGCTTTTTCAATTCAATTCAATTCAATAAAACTTTATTCGGTTTTTAACAAACCATACAAGTCACACATAGAAATACAAAGAATACATGAAAAACATAAAAATTGGCAAAAAACAACTCAGCAACTAAAAATTCATGAAAACACATCAAGACCGTCGGGGTCAAAAAGATTGAAGTTCCTTATCTTGTTCAGACACAATAAGACGGTAATCATTCATTTATATCTAGAAATATGGGTTTAAAAATGACAAGTTTTCAGGCACTACAAAAAACCCTGAAAGTAAACATTCTTTAAAGTGCACAGTGCTTTTAGCGGGGGCCAAAAAAAAGAAACAGAATAATTCAAGTAATTCCAATTTACTGAGAAGCAATACTCAGCTAATTAAAAAATGTGTTCAGACGCAACACACAGCCCTGTAAATGGAGCATTCTTAAACTGCTTAGTGCCTTATTGAAGGTGCAAAACAAAATTGAATCAAATGGTATCTGTTATCCGAGTTCAAAAGGAATAGGATCACTCGAGTATTTTCAGATTATCTGGAATGCAGAGCTAGATAAATTAATACGTCACAAGATTTTCAAACATAACATACAACCTTAGAGGCAAACATATTTTACGGTGCATAGTGCCTTTTGAAAGTGCCAGGAAAAATTTTAAATCCTCCAAAGGTTGCAGATAATCTGTTTAAACAAATTAAGAAGATCAAGTTAGTACAAAAACTTAAAAAGAAAGCAATCATTTTCCAACTAGCCTCCTTAAATGAATTGCAGCAGAAATAAATCTATGTACCATTTCACAGATATTTTCCGTTTGAAGTAACCGAAGGTGGAATAGAGCCGACCTGCATTTTCTTATATTCAACACCCACAAAAGTGGTAACATTAATTTCCTGCGTGGTTTATCATATAGCTGACAAAAAAAAGAGGAAATATAGCATATTTTGACTTGATTTACAGTCACAGGGGCAGGGATCCAAATGGGCGTCGTGATATGTTTTACTTAGGTAGGACACCAGTAAGTGAGAATGCCAAGTCTAAATCTTATAAGATAAAAAAATTTAAAATGGCAAAATGGGTACAGAAGATATGGGCCAATTCCTTCAGTAGTAACCAAAGGTTAATAGTAGGCTACATGCTTTTTACTAAGCTCCACATGTTCTTTGCGCTTCATTAAAATGTTTAAAAGGTCTCTTTTTAATTGGGGTTTCATGACACAGGTGATAAGATGAGGATTTGTAAAACAGTCCTGCCTCCCCACGAGGGCCAACTGGGTCTTAACATAGTCAAGCCACGGTATTTTTTGTGCGTGGTCACACTTTAAACAATCCTGAATTATTGCTCGGTTAAGGACCAGTTTTTAATTTGCCCAAATCGAGTGCCACAACATGAGTGGGGCGATTTGTATTCGATCTGCTAAAGGAGTTAGCCCTAGTTCCTTGTGACATATATTAGAGGGCAGACTGGGGGGGCGGACATTAATCTTCTAAGGAAGACATTTTCGGTAATTTGTAAGGTTAATGAATTACAAAATCCCCAAACCCCAGCCCCATACAAAACCACGGCACAACACTGAGGGGCCGATTCCGATCTCGGCCGGTAGGGCACCGAATCGGATTCGGCTTAACCGGATCCGATTCAGAGCCCTCTTTCCCGACTGATTCGTACGTGCGACCGGCCGAGCGAGTACGATGCGAGCGCACGCGAAATCGCTGACCGACTTGTTCGCGGGTCCGAAGCGCTCCGACCGACTCGCACGGACACTACTCGCACCGCGCGATGGAGACGTTCCCCGGCCGGGCAAGTACGATGCGCGCCGCGAGCAGTCCGACTGACTCGCGCCGTCCGGCTCGAAAGAGCAATCGGAGCCGCACTTTGGGGGTCCGTGGCGGACCCCCCTGTACGCGTAGCCACGCGAGTCGCACACAGGGGGGACCCATGGGTCCCCCCCACCTGTGCATGTTCGCCGCGAGTCGCTTCGAGGCATACCCGCTGTAGGGGGCACCCTTGTCCGCCTCGCACCCATTGGGTCAATGGGAGCCCGCGTACGCGTTGTACGTCCGGCTCCCATTGACTCAATGGGAGTCCGACCGACTCGAGTCCGATTGCATGCATGCGCATCGTACTCGTTCGGTCGGACTGCCAGAGTCCGATTCGGTCGGAATTCTCTCCGGGTCCGGCTCGGTTGGAGAGATTTCCGGCCTGAATCGGAATCGGCCCCTGAGCGTTATAAATATTAATAAGGGTCTTGATTGGTTTGGAGCCAAGTTTCCTAGAGAACCTGAATAGGGCTTCAAGCGTTTTATCGAAGCTCCTTTTCCTGACTTCTAAGAAATGGGTCCGTGAGCCTTTTTGGTTGAAAGGAATGCCTAGATGGGAAAAATTTAAAACCTGTGATAATTTTTCATTATTAATAAAACAAGATCTTTTTTTACAATGTACATTCCCCACTACCATGATGTGTGACTTAGCTGTATTAGTCTTTAGGCCCAGCTCACTCATGAATTCATTAAATCTATTGACAAAAGTTTACAACCCCACACCTGTTCTTGAAATTAAAACGCAGCCGTCTGCATATAATAGTGCGGGCAGATTTCTCTGCGCCACCCTTGGCACGTCAATAAGCCCTTCATTCAAAAATCTCTCCAAGCCATTTATATACACCCCTGTCGGATTCTACTGTTCATTTTAATCTGGGATGACAGTTCTCCCCCCCCCCCTATCTCACTCTGCCCGTCATGTCGCGATGCATCTGTGCTAAAAAGTGAACCAGGGAAACATCTATTCCCATTCCTAACATCTTTTGCTATAATTTCCCTCTCAACACACAATCAAAGGCCATGAAGCCAAGATATAAATTAGTGTTTCTTGCCAGGGTATATTTACTTATTACCAGGTGGAGATTGAGGCACTGCTCCACTGTGCCCCTTCTAAAACCGTATTGGATGTCTGAAAATTTCCCGCTTTCTTAATTTGTGTTTCAAACAGAATTTCTAAAGGAAAGTGATCAAAAAATATTTTTAAAATTAAAAAATATACTGACTTAGGTTTATGATAGTCAGAGAGTGCGATGAAATCAATAAGACTACCCTGACCACTAACAGGGTGTGTGAACGCCCCTGACCTGCCCCAGTAATCATATCTATAGTTAAAAAAGTGAAAATATAGATAATATAGAGTTAAAAACATTACCGCAAGGTGACTATTTCATACTTGTATACAACGTGTTATCCCTGTAAAGCGCTCTGATACCCTAACGGGTCACGTTTGTGCACTATAAAACACTAAATAATTAAAAAAAATATATATATATATATATATATACATATATATATATCTATATATATATATATATATATATATATATATATATATATATATATATATATATATATATGTGATCAAGGGCGGGATCGCCTGAAACGCGTCATGGCAGAATGGCAATAAAATAACACAGCACGATACCTGGGTCTACGCTCGTTTTTTCCTGGAGGTGAAGTTGGAGTGCCTAAACGAGTTGTTGCATATATATATATTTTCCACCAATAGCCCAAAAGCATTCCTGGATGCACTCACTGCTGTTGTTAAAACCATACGGTTTCTTTAATCACGGCAAACAAACAGAATCATTCCGTTTTAAACTTCTTGTGCCAACGCGTTTCGAGGTATGAACCTCTTCTTCATGGGCAGCTTCACGAATGTCTGGCAGAGAACTACCAATTAAAAATCTAATTACTGCATGCCGGTATTATGCCCGCCCATCGTGGGCATTGCTAAGTGCTTGTTGCCTCCGCTTTTTGTAAATGCATGCTGGGATATACAGTCCATTTATGAGAGTGTTTTTTGAACCCTCAGTGGGTTCTGTAGACATTCTTTGCAGCAAATACTTCTTGTCCTTTAGTAGGCTTCCGGATAAAACGTTTGTTTCTTCATGCCACAACAGCTGTACTGTATGTCGGGTGTGGAATCGTTCCCACCACACAGCCTCTCCTTTCATTGTGAGATGGTGCAGTCCAGCACGGCAAGGGCTGCCACGTTAAAGTATTTTCCACCAATAGCCCAAAAGCATTCCTGGACGCACTCACTGCTGTTGTTAAAACCATACGGTTTCTTTAATCACGACAAACAAACAGAATCATTCCGGTTTAAACTTCTTGTGCCGACGCGTTTCGAGGTATGAACCTCTTCTTCATGAGCAGCTTCACGAATGTCTGGCAGAGAACTCCCAATTAAAAAACGAATTACTGCATGCCGGTATTATGCCCGCCCATCGTGGGCATTGCTAAGAGCTTGTTGGCTCCGCTTTTTATTAATGCATGCTGGGATATACCGTCCATTTATGAGAGTGTTTTTTGAACCCTCAGTGGGTTCTGCAGGCATACTTTGCAGCAAATACTTTTTGTCCTTTAGTAGGCTTCCGGATAAAACGTTTGTTTCTTCATGCCACAACAGCTGTACTGTATGTCGGGTGTGGAATCGTTCCCACCACACAGCCTCTCCTTTCATTGTGAGATGGTGCAGTCCAGCCCGGTAAGGGCTGCCGCGTTAAAGTATTTTCCACCAATTGCCCAAAAGCATTCCTGGACGCACTCACTTCTGTTGTTAAAACCATACGGTTTCTTCAATCACGGCAAACAAACAGAATCATTCTGATTTAAACTTCTTGTGCCGACGCGTTTCGAGGTATGGACCTCTTCTTCATGGGCAGCTTCACAAATGTCTGGCAGAGAACTCCCAATTAAAAAACTAATTACTGCATGCCAGTATTATGCCCGCCCATCGTGGGCGTTGCTAAGTGCTTGTTGGCTCCGCTTTTTGTCAATGCATGCTGAGATATACAGTCCATTTATGAGAGTGTTTTTTGAACCCTCAGTGGGTACGATATTGACGCAAAACATAAGAAATTGAAAGAAAAGATGATGTGGGCACAAGTGAAGTTAGCAGAACATCAAGAGGCGAGTACTGGTTCTCAAAATGAAAATCAGTCGAATAACCAAAATCAGAATAGTCAAGGATTGAATGGGAATAAAGGAAAAGGGAGAATGAGTAGAGAAGAAGCGAAGAAGAAGTTCCCTTGTCATGCCTGCGGAGAGCATGGGCATTGGAAGAATGAGTGTAGAAATGTTCAACAGAATAATGGGGTAAATCAAAATTTAAATCCACAGATGCAGAATGAGGTGGTTGTGAACCAGCAGCAACAGCAGCAGGTACTCCACAGTTACAGGTGCCACAAGCTCCTATGCCCAACTGTATGAACGCTCAAGTACAGAGATACAGTGTGAACACCGGATTTCGTGGAAAGAGTCGTAAAAATACACAGGCGGTTCAACAATATTGGATGCACAGTAACGAGTGTGATTCGGATGGTTCCCAATGACGGTGGCTGAGGGGGGAGGAAGAATGCGTGCTTGGCGCATCTTTGGCGGTAGATCAGTCAGGTCCATTTGTTGACAGAAAAGTGAAAGGTAATGACATCACTTTCCTAGTGGATACTGGTGCTACCCGTTCTACTGTGAGAGCAGCAGAAATTCCAAACCTACCCCTCTCGGGAGAAACTATCCAAGTTGTAGGAGTCACAAATAAGCAAATAAAAACCCCACTTACTAAACCAATAGAAGTAAATATAGGAAATTTCAAAGACATGCATCGGTTTGTGGTGTGTGATTCAAGTCCAGTTAACTTGTTAGGGAGGGATTTGTTGTGTAAGATGAATTGTACCATCTATTGTACACCTGATGGTATTGCTTTTCAAACACCCGATGAAGATATCGCTTTTAAGATGATGCTAGCAAAACAAGGAACAGAAGTGGATGAGATGTTTTTACTTCTAACTGAAAATAGTCTACCTGATGAGCTGAGAGACACAGTGAGATCAGATGTATGGGATTTTTCAGGAAAAGAAATTGGTCTGATGGCAAATGTAGACCCAATTAAAATAATGGTGAAGGAAGGTGCAATTTATCCAAACACCTGACAGTACAAAATGAGTCCTGAAGTAAAAGCAGGAGTTGCTCCAGTAATTGATCAAATGATTGAACAAGGTATTCTGACAGAAATAATGAGCAGTCCTTGTAATTCGCCAATCATGGGGCCTAAAAGCCTAATGGCAAATATAGAATAGTACAAAATTTAAGGAAAATCAACAAAATAGTAGTACCTTGTTGTCCAGTAATACCAAATCCAGCAGTAATTCTTTATCAGATACCTTGGGATGCACATTGGTATACAGTGATTGATTTGTGTCAAGCATTCTTTTTGATTCCGTTGCATGTAGATAGCCAATATCTTTTTGCGTTTCGGTTTGAGGACCGTGTCGCGACCCAGGTCTTACCATTAATGGTAGAGCAGTGAGTGGAAAGAGGGCGCCTTCCGCTACTTAGGCATCCGGATCTATCGTTAGCCGCAGGATTTATTTGATGGGAACCTGGGAAGGGCGATGACAGCGGTCCGATCGCAAATGCAGTTCTGGGGCACACTTCCACTCACCGTAACCGGCAGAGTGGCATTAACCAAAATGGTAGTCCTCCCATGGCTTCTATATTATTTTGCGAACCTGCCTCTGTATGTCCCAGCCTCCTTCTTCGCTGCACAAGAGAGACAGGTTTGAGATTTCATATGGGGCAAGGCACGACACAGAATGCAGCTGCAAAAGCTTTATTTACCAACGGACCAAGGAGGCTTAGCCGCACCCTGCTTTGAACACTACTACCTAGCTGCGCAACTGCAGTGGATAGCCCGTGGCTGGCCGACAGACACCGGGCAGATATGTCAACTACGCAGCCTCCATATCCACTGAATCAAATCATAGGGCTCTTTCATCCCAGTGCGAAAGCGAAGACACCTAAGCCATTGTAGCTAGCCGTGGCATACAAATGTTTCCGCAGAAGTTTATATATCAAACGGGCCGTGACCCCCTACGCGCCAGCAATACCACTGGTGGGATCTCCTAGAGGCCAAGCAGCGCTGACAGCGCAAGTAACCGAGGTGTGGAAGGAGAAAGTCGTCCACACCCTAGGAGACCTATATCGAGAAGGAGCGCTCATACCGTACACAGCCCTGGTAGAGGAAGAAGGGTTTCCACCAGGACAGTTTCTTGCACATCGCTCACTGATAGCCACAATAGCAACCAAGTGGGGTGACATGACTACAGAACTGCCGACACACCTTGTGGTGCAATATCTGCACGTCATGGGGCGTGGCAGACATCTTATACGTTGGTTCGCTGCATCATTCAGAGTCCATGCGGCGATAAGCTTAGACCCCCTTCGCAAAAAATGGGAGTTAGATCTGGGACGCCCACTTACTGACAAAGAATGGGCACAGATGTTAGAAAGCCCAACACGCATACCCAGAAACATGCGGTTCAGACAAATACAACTGTTCATAATACACAGGGCCTACCTTACACCTGCCAACATTAATCGTTACTTTAGTAGAACAGATGCGGCGTGCCCTAGATGTGCTGAGGTGGGAGTTGACATAACACACATGCTGTGGAGTTGTCCCCGACTTGTTGCGTATTGGAGCGCAGTGGCCAGTCAGCTGCACCCCTGCACAGGGAGCGATCTACTCTTCTCCTGTCCAGTATATCTACTACACAAATTCTGGAAAACGGCGGCCACCAAAGTGACGTCCAGGTTTCTAGACCTGGGGTTAGTAGTGGCCAAGAGATTACTCACGAAAAGGTGGAAAGCAGCAGATCCGCCACATGTGCAAGCATGGCGACATTCAATGCTTGCGTGGGATAAAGCGGAAGGGCTTGCTATCAGGCGCAAGGAAACATTGGGTCTGAGACAAATCCCCATAGCCACGCACTGGAACATATGCTTAGCCGAACTACAACAACACCCTAGTGGCGATTTGGGGGACTCCATAACCTGAGAACCACGCGGGTCACAGGCGAGCACCGGCGTTGTAGATGCGTATGCTCCATTTTCCCGCACTTGCAAACAAATGCCCGTCATGATCTACACAAAGCAGCGTGACGCAAACGGGAGTAAGGGAGTCATGCGCTAACAGGGCAGCAATGCACGAGTATATACATGGAGAGGTGGAGGGAGGGCAGCGGGTGGGTCAATGTTCCTTTTTCTTTAAGGTTTCTTTTACCCCCCTTTTGTAATATTTGCTAAAACTGAAAGAACTCGGCCATAATCTGTAGTTGGCTGTACCTGTACCTACAAGCACTGATCTGTATATGTAACATAAAGTGAACAGCAGCTAATGGTTATGCAAACAAATGTTCCCAACGCTATAGTTGATGTTATGGCAAATTAGACTCCAGTCACAGAGACTAAGGGGCTGATTCCGATCTCGGCCGGTAGGGCACCGAATCAGATTCGGCTTTACCGGATCCGATTCGGAGGCCTATTTCCCGACTGATTCGTACGGGCGTCCGCCCGAGCAAGTACGATGCGAGCGTACGCGAAATCGCCGACCGACTCGTTAGCGGGTCCGAACCGCTCCGACTGAATCGTACGGACACGCCTCGCACCACGCAATGGAGACGTTCCCCGACCGAGCAAGTACGATGCGCGCTTCGAACAGTCCGACCGACTTGCGCCGTCCGGCTCCAAAGAGCTGTCGGAGCCAGACTTCGGGGGTCTGTGTTGGACCCCCTGCACGCGTAGCCGCGCGAGTCGCACACAGGGGGGACCCATGGGTCCCCCCTACACATGCATGTACGGTGCGAGTCGCACCAACGCGAACCCGCTGCAGGGGGCGCCCTTGTTCGCGACGTACCCATTGAGTCAATGGGAGCCAGTGTACGCATCATACGACCGGCTCCCATTGACTTCAATGGGAGTCCGACCGAATCGAGTCCGACAGCATGCGTCCGCATCGTACTCTTTTGGTCGGACTGCTAGAGTCCTGTTCAGTCGGAAATCTCTCCGGGTCCGGCTCGGTCGGAGAGATTTCCGGCCTGAATCGGAATCGGCCCCTAAGTCGACAACTCTATGCCAGTAATCCATGAATGTTCCGTTGAACTGTTGACATGTTCTTTTCTGCACCTGTAATTAATGTGGCACCATGTATGCATGTAACAACAGACAAAAGTGCACAAACTTAATAAAAGAGATTTTAAAAAAAAAGGGTACACAGAGAGTCCTTTGATTTTCAATCAAATTTTGAAAAAGTACTTGGAAACATTGGTTATGCCAGGAAATTCAGTTTTGGTTTAGTATATTGATGACCTACTGGTCGCGTCAAAAACAAGAGAGGCTTGTGTCACAGACACAATTGCTTTACTGAACCATTTTGCAGAAGGTGGACACAAAGTGTCACCAGAAAATGTGCAGTTTTATCGATGAGAAGTCAAATATTTGGGACACAAGATAGAGAGGGGAGTTAGAAAAGTGACACCAGAGAGAATGAAAGTGATTCGCCAGATGAACCTACCTAGAACTAAGAAGGAAGTACGAATGTTTTTGGGAGTGGTTGGATACTGTGGCCAGTGGATCAGTGGATTTTCATTGCTTGCAAAACCCCTAATAAAATTGACACGAAAAGATGTGATGGACCCGATTGAATGGGATGATGAAAATGAGGACGCATTCATAAAATTGAAGGATTGTTTGTGTCAAGCAACAGCATTAGAAATGCCTGATTATGCAAAGGAATTTTCTTTGTTCTGTTGTGAGAGAGAAGGATGTGCACTTTCAGTGTTAACCCAAAGACATGGATTAATGCGACGTCCAGTGGCATATTTTTCAGCCACTCTGGATTCTGTGGCCACAGCATTGCCTGACTGCTTAAAAGCAGTAGCTGCTACTTGTGTGAGTCTGTTGCAAAGTGAATCTATTGTCATGGGACATCCCTTGAAGGTATATGTTCCCCACTCTGTTGAGATTCTTTTAACAAGGACTCAAACACAACACTTGACCCCTAGTCGGCTGACCAAGTATGAAAGAGTGATCCTGGGTGCTGAAAATGTAAGTGTGATAAGATGCACCACAGTGAATCTTCAACCTTGTTGCCGGACCCATTCTGTGAAGAAGTAAAGGAAGAAGTTGATCATGATTATTTGGATTTAATAGAAATGTGTACAAAGCCCAGGCCAGACATCTTCGATGTCCCATTGGGCGAATCAGATTATGTATTGTTTGTGGATGGGTCATGCTTACGAAAACAAGATGGAGAATTGAGTGCTGCCTATGCTGTCTGTACTATATCAGCTATTCTAGAAGCATCCTGTCTAAAAGGAGTCAAGTCTGCACAAATAGCCGAATTCGTAGCTTTAACAATAGCATGCAAAATTGGAAAAAATTGAGAATAACCATATTCACGGATAGTCAATATGATTATGTGACACAAGGCAACAAATATGCTGATCAGGTTGCACAATTTTGTGCTTGAAATACAACGGCTTTGAACAGAGGGTTGGAAAAAGAAACTACCAATTGCCAACTAATGTTTTTCTCTGCTTTTGAAACATGGGATGAAGTTAGACAGTTGCAGGATGAGGCAGATGTAAAGGAAAAGGAATTCTGGATCAACACAGGTTGCAAAAGAAGAACCGATGATGAGGTATGGGTGTGTCCAGATGTAAGACCGATAATGCCAGACAGTATGTTATCACAAATGGCAAGAGTATATCATGGAGCTACACACATTGGGAGGGATGCTATGATTAGACACTTTAGGCAGATATGGTACAATCCCAAGTTTAGGCTTATTGCAGAGAGTCTCTGCCAGCGCTGTTTGACCTGTCAACAGCAGAACCCAGGTAGAAGAACATTTGTCAGTTGGGGAAAAATAGGAAAGGCAGAAGGACCATTTACAAGACTGCAGCTTGATTTTATAGAGTTGCCACCGTGCAACGGTCTGAAGTATGTTCTTGTCATTGTGTGTCTGTTTTCTCGTTGGGTGGACGCTTATCCAACAAGAAAGAATGACAGTCTCACAGTTGCTAAACTGCTCTTAAGAGAGCTCATCCCTAGATTTGGATTTCCAGTCACTTTGGAATCAGAAAGAGGACCTTATTTTAACAATGAGATAATTCGATTAATCTGTACAGCTTTCAAAATTGAGCAGAAACTACATTGTGCCTATCGACCAGAAGCATCAGGAGTGGTCGAGCAGCTGAATGGTACAATAAAATCCAGGTTAGGAAAGGTGTGTGCATCCACTTCACTGAAATGGCCTGATGCTTTGCCCCTTGTCTTAATGAGCCTTAGAAGCATCCCTGACAGAAGAACAGGATTGAGTCCTCATGAGATTCTTATGGGAAGAGCAATGAGACAAGCATTTGTACCTGGAAACAAACTGATGACTATAACTGATGATCTAGTATTGGACTATTGTAAAGGATTAGCTGATCTAGTACGTTCCATGTCTCACCAGGTTGGAGAAGATGCAACCACAGCACAACCGAATCAAGCTCATGATTTGTGTCTAGGAGACTGGGTTATGATAAAGAAGCACACAAGAAAGTCGTGTCTTGAACCCAGGTGGAAAGGACCGCTACAAATTATATTGGTCACAACAACAGCAGTGAAGTGTTTTGGCTTGCCAAATTGGATACATGCAAGCCATACGAAAAGAGTCCCAAATTATCCTGAACAACAAGAGCAGCAACTGGTGGAACAAAGAAAAGAACCAGAAGCTGAAAGTTGTGAAATCGAAGAAGTCAGAGAACCAGACTCTGAAGAACGCATCGATGATGGAGAACCAAGTACAAGTCAAATATGGTGGGCACTGGATACTGGGTCTCAAGAGACTGCTGTAGTGGCCGAAGAAGAAGAGCAAGAAATTGAAAGACCAGAACGAATAGAAACAGAAAATCCAGATCAAGCTCAATTAGAAGAAGAAGAAAATGAGAGACTGATAAGTTCGGGACAAATTCAGTCAACAAAAGAACCTGCTACAGGAAACTCAGATCGAGATCAATCAGAATTAGAAAACGAAGAACTAAAAGATCAATAAGAAAATCAAACGACAGAAAGACAAAAATTGGAAACTCCAGAACAAGCTCAATTAAAAGAGAAAGAAAATAAAAGAACGTTAGAAATTGATGAAGAAGGTGAAAAGGCAGTTCACACAAAAAGAATCATAAAAGGTGATCACTGGCCAAGTGGAGTAAAAGGACTGAGATATATATTAAAAAGAAGAACAGGAAAGGGATTAGAACAAGTAAACGAAATATCAAGTCAAACAGAAGAGGAAAGTCCAAGAAGAAAGTCTTTGCGAAAATCAACAAGGGAGAGAACTCCAAATAGAAAATATAAGGCTCCTGAATGGACTTACATTATACTTGAGGACTTTGAGAATCTTGATTTGAATGACGAACAAGAAAATGTTACTAATGAAAGAAGTGATGAAAAAAAATTGAGACCACCTTAAGAGAAAGACTGTGACACAGAAAGTGGAAATTTTACAAACAAGAAGAAAATAAAAGAACCAGATGAAGAAAATAAATTAAAAGATAAAGGGGAAAGTAAAAGATTAAAAGCTGTTGAAGTGTGGGATCACACAAAGATTTATACACATCTTAGTTTAACATAAGTGAGGATATAGAAGACAAGTTAGAGATAGGTAAATTTAGAATACTAAAAATGGCAGAAACAGAAGTGACTGAACATCCAAAATCTAGTTTAACCCCTTAACCGCGATCGGAATTCCGCTCGTGTGCTGGACATTCCGATCGCGGGTGGGGTCGTGACGAGCTCAGCTCGTCATGCGCACAGCGCAACCGCGCAGCATGACGAGCTGAGCTCGTCACGAGCATCGAAGGGGTTAAAGCAAAGATGAGTTAAATGTTGTTTGTGTATTATTTTGTCACTAATGTTAATGTGGTTATTGCTAACAGTTGTGATACCTATCTTAATGGTAAATAACGATAAAAATAATACTAATACAAGTAATCAAGTGAATACAGGTACTAAAGGAATGACTGCTACTAATTTAGATGAGACTATGTATCAACATGACAGATCAAATAGTGATTCATCATTAAATGGATTTAGTAAACTTTTTTTTGAATATGTTGATACAATGGATGTAAGTGACTGTTATGTTTGCATGAAATTACCTTCGTCTGTCTCGGAGGGGGTGACTTATCATCATCTTCCTTTGACATATGGTGTGTCATGTAGTGTTGTATCCAGTCTGTTCTATAAAACAGGCAAATTACAGTATTATTATTCTAATATGGATTTAGTATTCCCAGAGATTCCTATTAGAAGAAACCTAAACCCAGTACTTAGTGCTAAAGATGCAGAATTTATGGGTGAATTTTTCCTGACAACAAGCCCAATAGTCATAACATATGCGCATAAAAACAATTTAACATGTATGTTACGAGATGAAGAAAAAGATTTTCTAAATTTAGTAGAGGTAAGATGACAGGATTTCCAAAAGAAGGCTGTTGAACAGAAGTCACATGTACCTCCATGTGCTAATAAGGAAAGGGACTATAAGAAAGCCGAGACTCATGCTGCAATGTCCCTAGACTTGTCAAAATTGGGTAAATTCTGTCTGCATAGACTAAAAACAGACTATAACAACATTTTCATTGGTTCTAGTGATTGTGAACATACCTTCCTAATCATGGGGGGATGGGGACTAAAAGGTGGAACGGATCCTGTTTTTCCAGGAATATATCATGTGTGTGGTAAAAATGCCTATTATAGGTTGCCAACACAGTGGTATGGAAGTTGCTATCTTGGGATAGTATTTCCAAAGGTGTACCACATTACTAAGAACAATGAAATGAATGTAATATGTCAAGGACTAAAACGAACTAAAAGAACAAGTTTTTCAGAAATAGTAGGTGATATATTTGGTGCACTGATACCGTCAGTTGGAGTCATACTGAATTCACATAAGATACGCAAATTGTCAACAGTAGTTGATCGTCTTTCGACAGATACTGCTGGGGGATTCTTAATGATTAATACTGAAATGGTTGCAATTAGATCTATGGTTTTGCAAAATCGACTTGCTCTTGATATATTATTGGCAAAAGAGGGAGGAGTCTGTGGCATGTTGAAAGTCTAACATTGCTGTACATATATCCCAGATAAGAGTAAAAACATTGAGGGATATATTAAGAATATTACAAAGATTCATGACGATTTGACCCAAATGGAGGTTGACGGTGTATGGGAAAGACTTAGTAAAAGTATTTCAAGAATAGGTAGTTGGTTTTCTATTTTAGGGAGTAGTCTATTAGGAAAAATCCTAATACCCGTAATTTCTTTAACAATAGTAGCTCTGCTGATGATAATGACATACAGATGTTGCAAGAATAAAACAAAAACAAGAATGATAGCAGAAATAAAGAATAAAAGAATGGGAAGAAAGAGAAACAGAGAAGAGATCGAGTTAGAAGAGATGTATGGAAGTCTATATGATAAAATGAAAGGAGTAGGTATGAAAAGGAGAATAGAAGAATTAGAAGAAAGAAAGGAAGACATTAAAAGTCTAAATGAATAAAAGTTGGCACTTGGTAATGATGGGTATTTTATGATGGCTCAAAAATGCCATCAGAGGGGGGATTGATGGAGCAAGGACTCGAGAAAATGAGACTTGCTCGATGAAATCTTCCATTAAACTCTTACTAAGTATTAATTAATAGATAAGGTAAAACTAACATGCACCCAACACAGAAACATGGGGAGAAAAGCTTACACATGCTTAAATTAATGAGAAATAAAATGCAGCACGATTAAAACCTGCTTTAACTTGCTTTGCCCATGTGCGAACCCGAATGACGCATAAAATAACGTGGCTAACTCTCTTTGAGAGGGAAAAACCCTCACGCATGCGCAAGAAGAATTGAAATGCGGTCATGAGGTACTGCATGCTCGGCATATGCTTGCTTGATTAAAAAGAAAGCTGCTGCTATTAACGCTTTTGCCCAAGAGTAATAATAATTACATGGGGTAGAGTAGAAGTGGGCGGTGAACAGTGAGAATTACATGTTCAAGAAAATAATATTTGTTTTTGATTCTTTTATTAATAGTGAATATTTGGGCCTGCTGGTCCTTGACTAAAAAGAAGATGGCGAAAGCTGCGCATGAGCAATGAGTCCATGAGATGACCGATGAGACAGAGGGAGCTGAACGCTTGCCAAACTCCAAGGACAAAAAGGATGGGAAAAGAAGATGATGTAGCAGCAAACTATGAAGCTTGTATTAAGTGAATTATGGCATTTGCAACAAAATATGCATGTTTCAAATAAAATTATGAATGAGTAGATGGGGCAGGATTAACAAACAATAGGTTTGACTAATAAAATGAATACGTCAGCTTGGGATGATGAAGACACCCCTAACCACGTCCAATCATATTCCGTAGTTTAGTGAAGTTGCAACACTTGAGGGTGGAACATGAAGAAATAAAGACTATGACTAGAGTGATTTGAATTGAGAAGGAAGACTGCGGCTGATATTGACGATGACGATGATATGATGCGGACAACGCTGCTGGGAGCTGAGCAAGAGAGAGAGAGAAAGGGAAGACGAGGGTAGACTCAGAAATTCCAGACTATTGCCTGATTAGATTTGAAGATTGCAGAAGAATATCGAGGAGGGAGAGAGTGAAAGAGAGGGAATCGCCCTGGTGCGCTGGGTTGTAGAGAAGTCTAGTAAGTATCAGACCTGTCCTGATCTTATCCTTTGATCTTTGTCTCCTGATCCTAAGTCAGGGGACCTCCACCAGCCCTTTGCCAGAGAGTTGGTTTTCCAGTTATCCTCATTAGGTAAATGTCATTCTATCCAGTATTTGCATATTTTGTTGCAAATATATTTAATGTGCCTTTTGTCTCTTCATCTATCCACTCTTATGCGTTTGATGTTTGTTGGAAGCTTGTGTAATTGAATGTATTTTGCTTTATGATTGCTCTCTCTCCAGTTGATTAAAATTGAGTTTGCACTGTGTATTTGTAATTGATGAGCGTTCAACTTAATGACTGAAATTTTAGATAAATTCATCATAATTATTATATTCAGAGTCTGTGGTTATTTATTATAAAGTTTAGTTAAGAAGTTGTTAATATCACCATCAACTAACTCAACTAATGGTCCAACGACCAGAGGAAGAGTGTTGATTTCGTGAAGATTAGTTAGGCACAATATTGTAACTAATTTGTGGTTACAGGGAAATAACTAATCAGAATTTGTGAAACTATTTGAAATCAAAAACCCTTCCAGCGGAGTTAGCTTTACTCGTATCTTTCCAATTATTTAGAAAGATACGAGTAAAGCAAACCTACAAAGGCTGGATAAATTGGATGACCCATCTTAGGGGTCAGATAACATTGCCTTACAAAACTCTCCTTGGAAACCTTCATCAAGATCAATGTGGAATACTTTGGACAACTATTTTGACTCTCATAAACCTCCGTGAATTTGTCCCAAGCTTAAATTTATTGAATTTATTGAATTTATTTCTATATTTTAGGTTGCTTTAGTTCTGTGCCTCTTGTGACAAACACTGCACTGTAGTTTCTTACATGATCCATTTGTCTATATCAGGTTACTCTTGTGTTTATAATTTGTAACAAATTTCAAATGTCTAGCCCTTCTCCTTTTCTTCTTCACCTTTCCTTTTCCTTTCCTTTCATTCTTTCTAGTCTTTCCTTTCTTTATTCGATTATTCGACTATTGGAGGTTAGCGTCTTTGTGTTGTATGGATCTAAATATTCAATTTGTTTTTCCTTTCTGTACAAGAATTGTTGAATTAGCTTTATGTTATCCTAACCGTGATATGTTGTTCATTTCTTTGCTTTTTCTTTTGGAAAATCAATAAAGCATTTGAATTAAAAAAAAAAAAAAAACCCTTCCAGCGGGAAATTGGCCAAGGAGAATACAAACAAAGGTATTTGGATAAAGGTATATGGGCCCATTGAAAAAGTTACGTTTTGGTGTGTAAAATATCCAAACTTGGCCACTTTGCGCTGGATCAGAATGTTTGTGTTCAAGCACTGCAGCAGCTGAAGCTGAAGGAAGATGATTGATGCTGCTTCCCAGAGCAGCAATGTAGACATTTGTTGTATCCCTTTAACTATCGCATGGCATTGGAATGCCATCTCTATGTTACGTTCTGTCTCCATGGTGCAGCAGTTGTCCTGTTGTGGCATTCCTTCTTGGTGACTTGACCGGACAACAGCTTCACCGGAGCATCTCTGTTACTTCGTGGGTTTTTACCTTTATACTCAAAATTTAATAAACATCTTCTCAACTAACTCCACGCTTCTGTTTAATGTTGTTAGCGATACAACATTATTTTGGCGACGAGCGGTTTCGAATTTGAAAACTCCTCTCAACTTAACCCACTGGAGAACGTCTTGTTTGACGCTACATTTTACCTACTAAAGGCACGGAACCATCGGATTCATTTAGTGAGGCGCAAAGGACTCAGCGTTTTCTTTCAGGTACAGTTCACTATTATTTTTCTCATCTACTTACAGTGACCATTGAAAGCTCGAGCGCCAGCCTTTTCTCAGTGCGAGCGGAACCTTCTCTGCGTGTGTGCCATTGTTCCTTTAGCGTGAGCTTCATCCTGACTGTGTGCACGCGTCTCTCTACGTCTTTCAGAACAACGCGCACAGGGTATGATTTCAACGTGATGACATCATAATGCACCCTTGTAAGAGACTAAAAAACTAGAGCGCTTCCTGCTGTTTCAACTTCTCACTGTGTCAATTTCACACGCTGATTTGAATCTTTCTTTGCCTTCATTAAACTGCACTTGTGAAGCTGCTATATAAAAGAACATCATTTTATCTATATTTTACAGCAAAGTATTTGTGTTCAACTATATATATGGCTTATCAAATTCAACCTTACCAAATAAATAAATTTTTGCAAAATCCAGGAAAGCCTGCAGTAAAATGGCAACAATGGTACAAATCATTTGAAAGCTACATTATAGCCATTGATGGAAAAGCTTATTCTAATGAACGCAAAAAAGCCGTTTTATATGGGCTATTGGGTGATGCAGGTAGAGATATTTTTGATAATCTCCCAGAGACTGAACCGCCACCCGGACAATTTATACCCTAGGACGTTTTCACAGAGGCTAAAAAAAGGTTAGAAAAGATATTCGTTGAACAACCCAATATCATGTTAGAAAGACATGGATTTAATAAAAGGAAACAACTTGCTGAAGAAAGTATAGAAGATTATATTTCAAATTTACGCATTTTAGCAGCAAAGTATGAATTTGGCGATATGTTGGACATTTACTTGCATGATCAGCTTGTGTTTAACTGCTATTCTAAAAAGGTCCAAGAACGTTTATTGGCTTGCAGAAATCCAACTTTAACCGAGGTTTTGGATATTGCTATAAGCATAAAGCGTTCTTCTGTCTCAAGCAAAGTGATCACAGGATCTGATAATAACTCTGAATCTGTTTGTGCTGTTTCCAGTAGATCTAAAATTCCTGAAACTTCAAGACAGAAACCTAATCCTGTTTATCAAAAGAAACTTGTATGATATCGATGTGGTTCGAAAATGCACATTGGAAATAATCCTAGTTACCCTGCTATTGGTCGTAGGTGTAATAAGTGCAAGAATCAAGGGCATTTTGAGAGTGTGTGCAAATCTATCAATAAGAACAGTAGTACTGTTCCCATGAGGGTGAATGCTGTAGAGGAGATTCAAGATGACATGATTAACAATTTGATGTTAAACGTTAATGTCAATGATTCAGAGGTATCTTTTAAAGCACCTTTAGGAGAAGATTGCATTGGGAATGTTTCTCTTGAAGTTATGGCAGATTCAGGTTCACCTATTACTATACTTTTTGATGTTACTTATTATAAAAATGCTTTTCCCCAAAAACTTTTTCTTTCAGATGTTAATCCTAAAGGATTTGGCGGTCAGGACATAGAAATGGTAGGTTATTTTCATGAAACAGTGAATCTTTTAGGCATATCTATAGCTACTAAAGTTTACGTGGCTAAAAAAGGGCGTGACCTGGGTAAGATGGGCATCATGCTCAAACCAGGAAGTGATACTCCCATAATTTTAGGAGATATGCCCATTTCTTCAGTTGATGTTTGTACAAATAGTAATTCACATGAATTGGATGCAATTCTTAATAAGTACAGGTAGTTTTTGCGGACAAAATTGGTTGTGTCAAGGGAGTGGAACATGATTTTAAGCTTAAAAAAGATGCTTTACCTGCTAAGCATAAAGTTAGGAGCGTACCACTCAGTGTAAGGAAGGATTTAAAAGATCTTTTGGATTGTTTGTGCAAAGACAACATTATCAAACCTACTGATTCTTCAGAGTGGGTTTCGGCTGTTGTTTTAGCTAAAATAAAAATGGAAATTTGCGTCTATGTGCAGACTTACGCTCATTGAACAGAAATATCCTTGTGAACTGCCATCCTTTGAATGAAATGAAATGAAATGAAAAGGGTATTTATAAAGCGCATGGCTACCAGAAGGCCTCCCAGCGCTTGGCATGACTAGTAAACAGTTGGGAGAGAACAGAATGATTAGTGTAAGGGAATAAAAGGGTTTTGAGTTGTTTCCTGAAGGCGAAATGACTAGACTCTTTTCGGAGGTGGAGGGAAGGGCGTTCCAGAGTCTGCCTGCATTCAGAGAGAAGAGCCTGCCGCCACTTCTGGCTCGTTTGATTCTGGGGATCTCGATTAGGTGGAGATCATCCGAGCAAAGCTTTCTCCTTGCTTTATATGGATGGATTATGGCCGAGATCAGGGGAGGGCCTATCCCCTGTAGGGATTTGTGGACAATGCATAGTGATTTGAAGCTAATTCTCTCTTTCACTGGAAGCCAATGTAGAAATCGGAGGGCGGGTTTTGCGGAAAGAAATCTGGGTGTTCCCGTCAACAATCTGGCTGCACAATTCTGGATGATCTGCAATCTATTGATTACTGAGGTAGGGGCTCCCAAATAAAGCGCATTGCCATAATCCAATCTAGAGAGTAGAATAGATTGGACCATGATTTTCTTGGCTTGAGGAGGGAGCAAGGGAAGCACTTTCCTCGCCATTCTGATCAGGCCAAAGCAGATTGCTACTCTCTTACTGGCTTGCGCTTGGAATGTCAGATTATGGTCTAGCCAGATGCCCAGGCTCTTTATTTCAGGCTTAGGGATTGGGACTGGGCCCATGCATACTGGCCAGATGGTTCTGAGTGACGTATTGTCAAAATTGCCCAGAGTCATGATCTCGGTCTTTTCTCCATTTAATTTCAAGTGGGAAGACCCCATCCATTTTACGACTTCCGTAAAACATGCTTTCAGGGTCGTGGAGTATCGTGTGGATTGGTTTAAGGCTACGACCAGTTGGGTGTCGTCGGCATAGGTGACCATATGGATCCCAAACGGGGCCACGATTGAAGCCAAAGGGACCATATACGCGTTGAAAAGTGTAGGGCTCAGTGATGAGCCCTGTGGTACGCCACACTGGAGAGGCCGAGGTTTGGAGCTCATGCCCTCTTCAAAAACCTGGAATCAACGTCATTTCAGGAAGGAGCGCAGCCAACTCAGAGCAGTTCCAACTACTCCCAGATTGCCGAGGCGATGAATCAAGACCTGGTGATTCACCGTGTCGAATGCTGTGCTCAAATCCAATAGGATAATGGCTGCAGCGCCTCCTGCATCTAGGATTTTCCTGCTTTCCTCCACAACCGCTAGCAGGGCAGTTTGCCACTTATTCAAGAAATGTTAATGGCAATCGGACAGGCTACTAATTTTTCGCTTATTGACCTTAAGTCAGCGCATCACCAGGTTGGTCTGTCAGAAAGGTCACAAGATTTAACAGCATTTGTCACCCCTTTTGGCGCTTTCAAGTACATGAGGCTGCCTTTTGGATTAGCGTCCGCAGCTAGCGTATTTCAGAAACTGATGGATTCATTATTTGGAAGCGTCAAAGGGGGGCAAGCGTTTCAAGATGACATCTTGATATGCGGAAATGGTATTGACGAGCATAATAATGCTTTGGAACAGGTTTTAAAAATTTTACATGATAAAGGTATGACAGTATCCAAAGAAAAAATTTGTTTTTAAAGTATTTGGGTCATTCCATTACCTGTGAAGGTATCAAACCAAAGAAAAACTTAATTGATGCTATTGTCAATGCCCCAGCACCCGTGGATAAGGATTCTCTGAGGTCTTTTTTGGGACTCAGCGTATATTATGCACGCTTCGTGCATGGTTATGCTCTATGTGTTGAGCCCCTGAGATGTTTAACCCGTAAAAGTGAAAAATGTATTTGGAAGAAATGTCATGAAGATGCTTTCAGTAATGTTAAGGACATGATCAAAAATGCACCTGCTTTGCAACCATTTTCTTGTGGTTTAAAATGTACAGTCACTGTGGATGCAAGCTCTGTTGGGCTAGGAGCTGTTCTTACTCAGTCACATAAAGGGAAAGAATATACCATTGCTTTCATTTCACACACTTTGAGTAAAGCTGAATCTAATTACAGCACGATTGAAAGGGAAGCCCTTACTTGTACATGGGCTGTCGAAAAATTCAAGAGTTATCTGTGGGGTAATTCCTTTTATTTGTTGACGGATCACAAACCTTTAATTTTTCTAATGAGCGGAAATGGTACAGGTTTGGCTTCTTCTAGACTAGTTAGGCTCATCTCAAAATTACAGGAATACAATTTCGAGATTAAACATATATCTGGTGGGGCAAATTTTAGGGCAGATTGTTTGTCTCGCTTACCCCTAAAAGAGAGCTCAGATGATACTGAGCATTCTGATGATGAATGTGTTGTTTCAGCCATTGATGCATCAGAGTGCACTGTTGGAGTAATTTCTGAGAAAGATTGGGTTCAACATTATGATACTGATGAAGTTCTCAACAAGGTCATAAAATACATTATCAATGGTTGGCCACCAGTTAGAAACTTAGAAAAATGTTTAGTACCATTTCAGCAAGTTTCTTCTGAATTAAGGGTTGAGAATAATTTAATCACTAGACATGGTGTATTTGTTCCACCATTTAAATTAATTGAACCTTTGATCAAATCTGCACATGTTGGTCATGCAGGTATGTCTGGCACTAAGAAATTGTTGCGTATGTTTTATTGCTGGCCAGGTATGGATGCTTGTGTTGAGCAATATATCAATAGATGCCCTGAGTGCTTATTATCTGATAAGCATTGGAAAACTAGCAAAGTTCCAACCTGTGTTAATAATTTGCCAAATGAACTTTGGGAAAAATTAGCTATAGATTTTTCAGGACCTTATAATGTTCTTTGCAATGAAATGAAATATCTAATTGTTCTCACTGACTACTACTCCAAATGGGTTACGTATGATTTTGTTTCTTTTCCTACTACTAACTCTGTGATTGAATTTTTGTAGAAAAATGTTTGCACTGAAGGTTTTCCAAGGAAATTAGTGTCCGATAATGGTACACACTTCACATCAAAGAAAATGGTAGATTTCTTGAACAAATATTGTATTAAACATGAGAAAACACCCCTGTATTTTCCTGCAGCTAATGGTTTAGTCGAGAGATCTAATACGTTTTTAAAGAGGGCGTTCAAACAGCATTGGCATCCGGATTAGATGTGCGTAAATATTTAAGAGAGAAAATTTGGAGTTATCTTAATACTCCACATACTATTACAGGCTTTTAACTCTTCTTTTTGTTGAAAGGTAGAGAAGCTAAGACTATCTTGGATCCTGTTTTTGATTCAAGTTCATGATCTATGGACATTGTATTAGAGACTCACAGATCTGTGGATGAATATTTTAGAGAGAATTTTGAATGCAGATACAAATCACTAAATGAGTCCTCTTCTAAGCAACAGAAAGAATTTTTGGTTGGTGATTGGGTCATTATTAAAAAACAAAAAAAATCAATAAAGGTGAATCTAAATTTTCTGGTCTGCAACAAATTGTTAGAGTAGCATGCTCAGCTGTTTTATTGAACAATCGTGGCTGGTGGAATAAAAGTGCTATTGTTAAAATTGAGCCTTTTCAAAAGGACATTATTGAAAAGAAAATGTTGGACAAGGAGAATGTATTGGATTGTTCATCTTGGGATTTTTCCAATGATATTTCTAATCAAAATAGCATCATTGAACATCATGGCTGTATTTCTGATAACTCTGTCCCTTGTAGGATAGATGCTAATTCCAATTCCAATGAGGATGTGTCTGATGAAGGTGGCGTTGTTTGTGACAATTCTTCCATTCCAGGTTCTTTATCTGTTGTTGGAAAAAGAAAAGTTGTAATACCTGCAAAGTTTAATGATTATTATTTGTATTGATGTATTTTGTTCTCTTATTTGCTTTTATGCATTATTGTTATTATATGCATTATTGTTATTATTCTTCTCTTTAATTTTTCATCAGTAAGGGAGATGTTGTATCTCTTTAACTATCGCTTGGCATTGGAATACCTTCTCTATGTTACGTTCTGTCTCCATGGTGCAGCTGTTGTCCTGTTGTGGCATTCCTGCTTGGTGACTCGAACGGATTCACCGGAGTGTCTCTGTTACTTCGTGGGTTTTTACCTTTATACTCGAAAGGGCAGATTTACAAGCCCCTTGCGCCACTTTTGCGTCACTTTTCCCATGTTAAAAGTGACGCAAAAGTGGCGCAAGGGGCTTATAAATCTGCCCCGAAATTTAATAAACATCTTCTCAACCAACTCCACACTTCTGTATAATGTTGTTAGCCATACAACAACATTCAAACTCAATTTTCTATGAAATATCTTACAATTGCTATCAATCCCCCATCTCACTGCTGCACCAATGAAAAGGCCTAGTGCCTAGTGCCATAGTGCAATGGTGAATCTCCACACATCATTAGCAATTTCGACTTCTATGAGAATAATTTATCGCCTTTACAATTGAAAGTCGATCTTGTTTTGTACTTGTTTCGAAAGGTACCATGTACAAAATGTTGTATGTTGCTTGAAATCATTTATTCCCTCTATGATAGGCTAACTTGTCGATTACACTGCCTAAACTCCACTGGCCTTTGAGAGGTACTGGCCTCCAAGGAAAGGAAGCAGATTCCATGCAGGGATGTTGGTAGGGCAGGTGGCGCATGTCCACAGAAATGTGGAGCTGTCAGACAGGTGTTTGTCACAAGTACTTATTTTTATATTGTACGTTATGATGTAAGTTTCCTATCTGGTTTGAGCCAAGGTTACTGCCGAGGGAGCAAGGCAATGTTTCCAAAACAGATCTGAGTTGTTAAGTGTTTCCATTGCTGGACTTGTTTGTCAATCACTTTGGAAGACAAGTATGTTACCTGGGGTCGAATCACCTGGGATGCCTAGTCAATGTACGCAGAGATGCTTTTAAGTGTTTGTAGTTGGCCCTATTTATTTTTGGATCAGCCAATGCTGATTTGTAGCAAAAAGAGAAATGATCCACTGCAAAAAATGGCGAACATTGAATTTGACGCATATTAATAAGGCTGAATAAGTTACACTGTGGACTTTCTAGTTGGTGACCTGCAAATGGGTTCCACTTGTTTAAGATGCTGGTGTGACTTTTTAGGCTTATGACATTTTACTACAAAGAAAATTCCAGTTGCGGTTTGCAACCCATTAACTCCAGATTTCATTGATATTTATTAAAAGGTAGATCTCCTTGCACTGTTTTGGATGGTCACATATAGTTAAATTACACCGGCAAAATTCACGTAATTTCAGGAATTTTGCATTATGCTTGTTGTGAGAAGTTGGCCTGGCATATGCTGTCCACTAATTATAGTGGGCACCTTGCACCAGTCCAAACAACCCCTTATTGGAGATAGGTTAAAGACAACCTTTTTGAAAGCTATCCTAGTGGTAGCTATGGAGAGCAGCCTTCAGGCTAAGTCTTGAAGGAATGTAAAGCAGCTTGTTTTACCAGTCTATAATCTCTTGAGTGATCAAATGAAAGAGCACCACACCAGGTATATATTCAAAATATATGTATTTATTGCTAAACACACCCCTCTAGTCTCTTTATGAGGCTAGAGTTCGAAGTACACAAGTTATAAGTTATTTAAACACAGTAATAGCACAAATACACGTTTGGGCCCTAGGGGCGTACCAAACCATATACCAATAAAGTGGTATAAGAACCACGACTGAACTAGACACTAGGCCTAGAGGCTCTAGAAGTGCTTGGACCACAAGGAACCACACAAGGTAGTGACACAGGAGACCCACGGGGGACACGTGCAGTGTAAATACACAACCGCGATACGCCGTTGACTTCTATGGAGAAAGTCGCGATCAGGAAATTAAAGAAAAGGGACACTTAAAGGAGGACTTGGAGCAAACCCTTTGAGAACTAGTACTTTGAAGAGTCTCTACCCACGGGAGCACCGGAGTACTCGTGTTACCTCACCCAGGAAAGCCGGGTGCATAGGTGCCTTTCGGGGTCGGGTTTCGTCGTCGATTTGAATGGCGATCTGCTGCAAAGTGCTGCTGGCGACCAAGTGGAAAGTGTCCGGGTGGATCCAAGAGTGGATCGGAGATCTGAAGAACCTGAAAGCAGAGGGGACAGAGTCTGGGTCACTAGCCAGTGACCAGGAAGGCGATGGACAGATGCCCACCGATGTTGAGTGCTTCAGGTGCGTTGATGGTTGTCTTGACTCTTCAGCCACGAGGTCCAGGAGGCGTTGTCGGCGACCAGGAGCAGGATTCGGGCTGGTACACGATGTCTGTCGAGTGCTGAGGTATCGGCGACCGGATTGGACCCAACAAGTCTTGGCAACGGCAAGTCTCGATGAAGAAGAAGATCGTCGATGGTGCAGACCAGCAAGGTCTGGAGAACTTACCCAGCAAGGGTAAGTGAGGGCAGGCCTGGAGCAACCAGGATGCCCAAGAAAAAAGAGATTGGCCTTCGTTAAGGGCTACTAGCCAACGGGCTAGCGACCGCGAAGGAGCCTCAAGACATTGTACGTGGATCTGGCTCACAGGACACTCGTGGAGTGGAGGCCAGTGATCTTCGGTGCAGTTGGTGCTGGAGGCTAGGGCTACTCGGAGCCCAAAGCACGACTTCATGGAAGACCCAGAAGAGGATGCACTTGCAAATGTGCTCGGTGTCCAGGGGTCACGGTCTCACGTTACCCACGATAGCTACGGGCCTCAGCTTTGCTGGGGACTCAGGGTAGCCTTGGGAAAGTCTGAGAATCCACCTCTGGTGATGTGAAGACTTCGGCGTCCGACGGGAGCTTCAGAAATGCAGACCGGACAGATGCGTCTTTGGTGCCTGCCAAGCAGGGGAGTCACTCCTTGACCCCAAGGGAGATTCTTCTGTCCTCTAATCTTGAGTAGAGCGTCGAAGGTCCAGGATTCTGTTTCAGAGTTTCATCCAGGGATAATCTAAAGTCCTAAGGACTGGGTTCCTATACGTATACCAAGTTTAGGGGTTGGACTACTCTGTGGCCCCACCTATGGGTGGGTCAGGGCAGAGAGGTGGCTACACCCCTTTCCCTTTGTCCAGTTCGTGCCAAAGCAGGGGCTGCAAGCCCCTGATCCGGTTTGAACTGGGGTATGCACAGGGACACCAAATGTGCCCCCACTGCAGGACTTCAAAGCACCCGAAAGTGCTCCCGCCCAGCCCCAATACACATTATCCTGTCTGGGGAGGTGGTCACACCTCCCTGGGACAGGAAACCTATTGTCCAGGCCTCCCCTGCCGGAGTTTCGTCCAGCAGCAGGAGGCCAGACTTGTGTCTGTGGCAGTAGCATCCATTTTGTGATGCCAGGCTTTAGAAAGAACTTACCGGCCAGGCCAGGGTTAACATGTCTCTCCCTCTAGAAGGGTGGAATGCTACCCCCGCTGCCAGAATTGGCGGGGGTAGTATTCCAAGATGTTTGACACCAAACACGACATGTTTAGGTGCAGCCATTCCAAAGTTAGCATTTAACGCGAGGTTATAATGCGCTTAAGAGTATATGGTCAGGCTGCACTACAAACAGCATCAGAGAAGGGTCTCCGAACGCTGCAGAGGGGCCCTGCTCATGCAGGGGCACCCTCTCACATAGGAACCACGCACTCTGCCTTCAGGATTGATAAGGCCTGCCATAGGAGTGACTTATAGGTTTATATGTGTGTATGTATGTAGTGATATAGGTAACCTATATCACAGTAAGGAGTGCATGCACCACCTTACCCAGGCTGCAGTAGCAGACCTGTGGTGTCAGTTTGGATGGCCTTCCAGGGGTGGCACAATACATGCTGCAGCCCCTGGTAGGCCTCTGAGGTACCTATGCCCTTGGTACATAGTATACCATATACTAGGGACTTATAAGGGCACTCCAGATTCCAATCAGAGATGTGCCTAAGGCACATGGAAACCTTTTTACAGAGAAAGCAGATAGACTGGGGCCCTGAATAGCAGGATCCCAGTCCAACTAAGTCATAAACCAGCAAAACACCATAAAAAAGTGGGGGCAACCATATAGTCAGATTCCACCTTCCTACATAACCCCCCCCCAAACGAAAGGAGATAAGGCTAACCTTGGCCAGTTGAGCCTTCATTGACTAAGTGGTCATATAAGGAAGCACCTGCACTAGCATGGTTGCCCCCTGTCTTATGGTCCACTAAGCAATCCCTCACCCTAAGGGTATGAGAGGGTCTCCACCATGGGGAATCACTACCTGTGGTGTGCTTAGGTAAAGTACAAGGCTGGTGAGGTGTCTGAGTAGGGAAGTGAGGCCCTAGGAATGTTGGCCTCAGCTTCCTCAGATCACTGGTCACCATGTATGCCTGTCTTTCCATGACTGAGTTGCACTTTGCTCTAAGGGTCAACCTTTGGCTGCCTACAGCTGGGGGTTGGGTCCCTTTGGATGGACTACTGGAGGGACATGGCAGGTTTGGAACCTTCAGGTCCCAGGTTTGCCCTTGCCTACCAGAGTCCTTCTGGGGAGGTCCCTACATAAAGGCATGGGGGATCCCTCAGTGTGTAGAGGAGTTATCACCTGGCTAGGGCTACTAGACTGGGTGCCCCTAATCTGCTGACGGGGGGGTTCCTCTGGACAGGGGGCCCTGGGGGGTCCACTGACCTCCCTGACCTCTGAAGCCCTGGGCTGGCTGAGGCAGGGTAGAGAGGGGCAGGTTACCTGCTCCAGACTGGGTACCACCTTGGAAGGGTCCTCTGCCATCAGGGGTGTGGCCAGGCCAGGCCTGACTACCTCTGGGGTAGTTCCTTCACTAGGGGTAGGGTCAGTTCCCTGAGGAGGCTGACCCTTACCTACTGTCTGGAGGGAAGAAGACTTGTCTTCAACCCTTGTGCTCTCTTTTGGGGGAGAGTGGGCCATTCTTTCAGGCTCCATCTCTCCAAATTCTTGGGCTGGGGCTGTGGCCATTACAGCCCCACTAACCTTTACAGGGACGCCCAACATCCTAAGGTGGGTTTGGTGTTCAACTTCAGCCCAGGCTGAAATCTCCAGATCATTGCCCATCAGGCAATCTACAGGTAAGGTGGGGGACACTGCCACTCTCTTTGGGCCTGTGACCCCCTCCCAGCTGAGATTGACTATGGCCATGGGGTGATCTGTTCTGACACCATCAATGTTGGTCACCTGGTATTTAAACTCAGGTAAAAGCTGGTGAGGGGGACTAGTTTCCCTGCCACCATGGTGACACTAGCCCCGGTGTCCCTAAATGCCACAGCTTTCTGACCATTAATCATTGGCTCCAGTCTGTACCTGCCCATTGCTGTGGGACCCATGGTAAAGGTGGCAAATCCTACACCACCATCAGAGTCAGAGGAGTCTGTTGAGGGGTCCCTGTCTGAACCAGGGCCCACCTCTGTTCCTGTTGCAAAAGCACCTAACTTTTGGGTGCACTACTCCCAACTGGAGGATTACTACTGGTAGTACCAGGAGGGGGGTAGTAGTTGCTGGGGGAACATTTTCTTTATTGCCAATCCTGGGGCAACTGGGATCAGATTTCCAGTGCCCAGGCTTTTTACAGACATGGCAATATGGTTTCTTTTCAGGAGAGGAAGGAGTTTGGGACCCACCCCCAGAAGAGGAATTTTGGGGCCCTGTAGTGGACTTATCCTTAGATTTATCCCCACCTTTCTCTTGGGACTTAGTAGAATCTTTCTTCTGGTCACCACCCTGATTTCTAGTCTTTACTCTGGTTCTGACCCATTTGTCTGCCTTCTTTCCCAATTCTTGGGGAGAGGTCAGATCAGAGTCCACCAGATACTGGTGCAAAAGCTGGTTTTGACAATTATTAAGGATCTGCTCCCTCATAATCAAATTGTACAATCCTAAAAAGTCATGCACTTTGTTGCCATGTATCCAACCTTCCAGAGCCTTTGTAGCACAATCTACAAAATCAACCCAGTCTTGAGTCTGAGCTTTTTGGGTGTCTCTGAACTTCAACCTATACTGTTCAGTGGTTAGGCCAAACCCATCTATCAGAGCACTCTTCAAGACTGTGTAATTGTCAGCATCCTCTTCTCTTACAGTGAGGAGCTTGTCTCTACCTTTGTCTGCAAAGGAGAGCCACAAGATTGCTGCCCACTGCTTCTGGGGGACCTTCTGAACTTTACAGGCCCTCTCCAGTGCAGTTATCCATTTGTGGATGTCATCCCCACTCTGGTAGGGAGGGACAATCTTGTTTAGGTTTCTATGGTCATAAGACCTTTCCCTATCTCTAGGGATATTGCTGCCACCATGGGACTCTAGTCCCAACTTTATTTTCTCTCTAAAGAGATCTAGGGACTCCCTGTCTAAGGCTACTTGCTTCCTTCTGAGTTCAAGCTGAGCTTCCTCATACTGAATCAGCCTCTTTCTCCTCTCATGAGAGGATTCCCTCCTATGAGATGAGACAGAGCTCCCTATTGAGGTGCCAGAGTGGTTAGACTCCTGAGAAGGAGATCTAGACTTCCTGGGCACACTCATAATCCTTCCTGGGGGGGCAAAGAGGGTATCATCCTGATCATCCTCTTCATCTTCCACAGGAGGGATTGGGTTATCCAGGTCAGGGTCATTGTCACCCTCCTGGCCAGTTTCAGAGGGGGGGCTGGGGGTATTGGTACCCCTGGCCCCTTCCTCCTCTTCTGCCCCACCCTCAGCTCCTACCCCTTCAGTCCCCAAGGGCTTACTAAGGTCATAAGCCACCAACAACTCTTTAAGGTGTTGGGTGGTGGGACTTTGGCCTGTCCTTAATTTCCTCAAGTTACATAATGCTCTCAATTCCAAGAATGGGAGGGTATCATACTTGGAGGGAAGAAGCCCAGTGGCTTCTGGTAAGGATTCTCTAGATCCTACCTTTAAAGACATTACTAGTGTGGTGTGGTGTATGCACTACCTACTCTAGTGTGGCCTACTAAACTCTCTTGAGTTGTAGAAAGGGTTGTGCTGTCCCTTAACACACAACTCTAAGTTCAGTAGAACTTACTGTATTCTAAGCTTAAATTATATGTACCTTAGGTACCTTTAGTGGTTTTCAGTTGATCAATTCAATTGAGATTATCTGGTAAAACAATAGCAAGCTGGAATCCCACACGCTGCACACCAATGTGAGAAGTTGGCCTGGCATATGCTGTCCACTAATTATAGTGGGCACCTTGCACCAGTCCAAACAACCCCTTATTGGAGATAGGTTAAAGACAACCTTATTGAAAGCTATCGTAGTGGTAGCTATGGAGAGCAGCCTTCAGGCTAAGTCTTGAAGGAATGTAAAGCAGCTTGTTTTACCAGTCTATAATCTCTTGAGTGATCAAATGAAAGAGCACCACACCAGGTATATATTCAAAATATATGTATTTATTGCTAAACACACCCCTCTAGTCTCTTTATGAGGCTAGAGTTCGAAGTACACAAGTTATAAGTTATTTAAACACAGTAATAGCACAAATACACGTTTGGGCCCTAGGGGCGTACCAAACCATATACCAATAAAGTGGTATAAGAACCACGACTGAACTAGACACTAGGCCTAGAGCCTCTAGAAGTGCTTGGACCACAAGGAACCACCCAAGGTAGTGACACAGGGGACCCACGAGGGAAACGTGCAGTGTAAATACACAACCGCGATACGCCGTTGACTTCTATGGAGAAAGTCGCGATCAGGAAATTAAAGAAAAGGGACACTTAAAGGAGGACTTGGAGCAAACCCTTTGAGAACTAGTACTTTGAAGAGTCTCTACCCACAGGAGCACCGGAGTACTCGTGTTACCTCACCCAGGGAAGCCGGGTGCATAGGTGCCTTTCGGGGTCGGGTTTCGTCGTCGATTTGAATGGCGATCTGCTGCAAAGTGCTGCTGGCGACCAAGTGGAAAGTGTCCGGGTGGATCCAAGAGTGGATCGGAGATCTGAAGAACCTGAAAGCAGAGGGGACAGAGTCTGGGTCACTAGCCAGTGACCAGGAAGGCGATGGACAGATGCCCACCGATGTTGAGTGCTTCAGGTGCATTGATGGTCGTCTTGACTCTTCAGCCACGAGGTCCAGGAGGCGTTGTCGGCAACCAAGAGCAGGATTCGGGCTGGTACATGATGTCTGTCGAGTGCTGAGGTGTCAGCGACCGGATTGGACCCAACAAGCCTTGGCAACGGCAAGTCTTGATGAAGATGAAGATCGTCGATGGTGCAGACCAGCAAGGTTTGCAGAACTCACCCAGCAAGGGTAAGTGAGGGCAGGCCTGGAGCAACCAGGATGCCCAAGATGAAAAAGATTGGCCTTCGTTAAGGGCTACTAGCCAACGGGCTAGCGACCGCAAAGGAGCCTCGAGACGTCGCACGTGGATCTGGCTCACAGGACACTCGTGGAGTGGAGGCCAGTGATCTTCGGTACAGTTGGTGCTGGAGGCTAGGGCAACTCGGAGCCCAAAGCACGACTTCGTGGAAGACCTAGAAGAGGATGCACTTGCAAATGTGCTCGGTGTCCAGGGGTCATGGTCTCACATTACCCACGATAGCTACGGGCCTCAGCTTTGCTGGGGACTCAGGGTAGCCTTGGGGAAGTCTGAGAATCCACCTCTGGTGATGCGAAGACTTCGGTGTCCGACGGGAGCTTCAGAAATGCAGACCAGACAGATGCATCTTTGGTGCCTGCCAAGCAGGGGAGTCACTCCTTGACCCCAAGGGAGATTCTTCTGTCCTCTAATCTTGAGTAGAACGTCGAAGGTCCAGGATTCTGTTTCAGAGTTTCGTCCAGGGATAATCTAAAGTCCTAAGGACTGGGTTCCTATACTTATACCAAGTTTAGGGGTTGGACTACTCTGTGGCCCCACCTATGGGTGGGTCAGGGCAGAGGGGTGGCTACACCCTTTCCCTTTGTCCAGTTCGTGCCAAAGCAGGGGCTGCAAGCCCCTGATCCGGTTTGAACTGGGGTATGCACAGGGACACCAAAGGTGCCCCCAGTGCAGGACTTCAAAGCACCCGAAAGTGCTCCCGCCCAGCCCCAATACACATTATCCTGTCTGGGGAGGTGGTCGTGTGTTAAGAGGCAATTCTGCAACATGAGACCCCTGGAAAGGAATGCATGCAAAAGTGAGAGGACAAAGTAATGAGATGAAAATAATAAACGGCAAATTATACTTAAGTCTCATGGGTGCTCTCGGTTTCCGTACACACAATTAGGACGTCCCTTGTTCTGTTCAGAGCAGGGCTGGGATCAAACCCCCAATAACTTCGGTGGGAGGACTGCCACTTCGTTAGAATGGAGCACTGTAGGGATTATACACTTACTCGATAGTTAGGTAATTATGACGAAGCATACATTTTTTATTAACAGTGCTTCCACGAGGGCGCAATGGCCCTAGTTTTCAGATTTTTCAAAAAAGGCGTAATAGCAGTTCGAGAATGTCTGGGTCGTACCACGATGGGACCAGCGACTGTTTTTTTGCGTCGGAGGTGTACAAAGTTCATGCTATTTCTCGAGTTAATGCCTAAAGTTTAAATACAATGGGGTATATTCACAAGAACGTGTGATAACTACCGCAAGAGTAGCGTAACGCAACTTTCAATAACGCAGCCTATCACGGGAAAATAACCCTGTGTCAACGTGGAATTCACAACAAGGCGGTACCATGCGATAGTTGGCCGACACTGCGGACAATGCTCGCGATACATCCACCTCGATGGAGATAAAAACACAAACCACAACGCGAAAAAAGCTGCGATGGGCCAAAGCGCGATAAGAAAACAGTGACAAACAGCGCGAGGGCAGCAACACTCACGCGCAATGCGGGAAAAAGCACAAGAGCAGCATATGGAAAATGCCACAGAACAAAATACATCAACAGCCGAGTACCACCGATGCACCCTGGCCAACTGCAGAGGACAACATGCACACCACAACATCCACGCACCGTGGAAGAACAGAACCTACAGGCACACCTCATGAAAGAGACCAGTGGCAGACAAATCAGAGCCGCAGGAGCGACACACCCACCGTGCAGCATACGCACATAAGCAGAAGTGCACCCGGACAGTGACAACATCCCAGTACAAACAGCAACACCTCCACAACTGAACACAGGACACAACTGGTTCGGAAAATGTGCACAACATGGCAAATCACATCTGAAATCCCAGGGACATGTAACATGACAATGTACAATTCCAACCTGTGACCTGCAAATATGTTTTATTCACACATGCCGTGCAATTGGACATCTATTACTGTCCCATGAATGCCACGGACGGTCACAATGTGACGTGCTCATGAGAAGAAAGTGGCAATGATGGAGTCCCTACGGGCCATACCTGCCGCAGCTGCAGTGGGATGTGGGCCACCTGCCCCATCACCACCATCATCGTCCGGTACCTCTGGAACTGGGATCCATGGGGCCCTGGTGCGAACACAGATGTTGTGCAACACACAACATGCAACGATCATCTTGCACACGACGTCCAGGCTGTACAGGAGCTTCCCACCAGTGCCGTCAAGGCACCTGAAACATGACTTCAACACGCCAAATGTGCGTTCAACGATGCCCCTGGTGCGTATGTGGGCCCGCATTGTACTGCCTCTGGTTGGGTGTGTTCGGGTCTCGGAGGGGTGTCATCATCCAAGGGCAGAGTGCATATCCTTGATCACCTGTGACAGTGCAGGGAGAAAAGAGTCAATACTTGCTTCGGCAGGATGTGATGGCAGGCCCACCAATTCAGTGACGCCTGTGCTGGCTGTGGGGGGGGTGAGTGTAAGCCAGCCCTCAGGGAGTAGCATGTGCTGGCAACTACACCAACAGTCATCAGGCACACAGACATGCAATGTCTGAAAGACAAGGGGGGATGACTCGAGTCGCACAGGGCTAGTCGCCCCGGATGCACAGCGGCCGAAACAGGCCCACCACCAAGTGACGCTGACCTGCGGGAGACCGGGGTAGGGTCATGGGGGCAGAGCAGTGCCTCACATGTGTCATGGCCGCATTCCGCATCTCCACACGTTCAGCTGTTGTGTGGCTGTGGTGCCATGTGGAGCCTGTATTGGGTACAGGGGTAGCCCAGGATGACCATGGAGTGGTGTAGTCGTGTCTGGTAGGGGGTCGTGTAGTTTAACATGTTGGATGTGGTTAGGTCACGTGTGCATCCCCACAGTTGTGCCTTGTGCGTTGGTGGCTGTGGGATGTGTGGTGTGTTGAGTTGGTACTTACCAACAAGCAGTCCCGTTCCATATGTGCCATCCTGGAAGTACTGGTTGATGATGGACTGTCGGAAGATGAAGGAATCATGCACACTGCCTGGGTAGTTGGCGACGACATTGGTGAACATTCCCCGGTGGTCCACTATTGCCTGCACATTGATGGAATGCGTGTGCTTCCTGTTGCGGTAGTGGTGTGCAGTATCCGCAGGGGGCACAAGTGGGACATGTGTGCAGTCGATTGCCCCCAACACGGCCGGGAATCTGGCTATGGCGTAGAAGCCTTGCTTATTCTCCAGCTGTTCCTGCGCAGTGTTGGGAAAGTGAAGGTACTGGGGTATGAAGCTGATGATGGCATCCAGGACGGGTGTGATGAACTTTGATAGGGCTGGCTGTGAGACCCCTCCGACTCTGGCAGTTGTTGGTTGGAAGGTCCCAGAGGCCAACAGGTGCAGCACTGCCAGCAGCTTTGTCTGCGGAGGGATGTTTGTTCTCCGCTGTGTTGGGACCGTCAGCCTGTGGGCGATGTGGGTCAGGATGAGGAGGATGGTTGTCCTTTTGAGCCTGTAGTGGGCAATGACTTCCGCGGGCGTTAGGTCTGTGAGAGTGGTGTGTTTTCAGTGGGTCCGCTGTCTTACTCTACGCTGCCTCTGTGGTGGTCTGGGGGGGTGCGGGTCCGGGTCCTGGGGGGGTGCGGGTCTGGGTTCTGGGGGGGTGGCGGTCCAGGGGATGGTGGCGGGGGTGTTGTGGCCCTGTTGGTGCTCCGAGCTGCATGTAGAGTAGCTCCATGGCATCGTTTGTTCTTCGGGTATGGCTGTGTGCGGGACTCCGTTGCCTACTGCAGGTAGACGTCCTTCTTTACACCTGCTAGAGACAGGTGTTAAATACCTGTGGCTACCGCACCTCATCGCCTGTTTTGTGTTCTTATCGCCGATGTGGCTGGTCGTTGAGAATGTTGAGGTGTGATGTTGTCTCGACTTTTGTCACAGGAACGCCTACTCTGCATCTCATTAGCGATATTTGCGGGGGTCCTCTGTGGTGATGTTTTTTGTGGCTGCTATCGCGGGTAAACTGGTGCTATGGGCTGTTAACACCGGCTTGTGAATGGGGGGGTAAATTTATCATGACTTTGGCTGCGATGAAGTGCCGTTAATTCGGCTATAGCTCCTTGTGAATATGCCCCAATAAGTAAGAAACAGTAAGCAGGGATTGCCTCTCTGCATTTACCACTTGTTGTCATACATTAACTCAGAGAGATTCCTAGCTGCCGCAATGGCGGAGGAGCGTCGTCCCACTGGCTCACAGCCAGCACCTGAAAAATAAAACGATATACTAATGCCATTTTATTTTTCACCTCCTGGCTCTGAGCCAGCGAGTGCAGGAAGGGGCCATGACAGGGGGGAGGAGGACTGGTTGGTGCACTAATAAGTGCGCATGTGTGTTTGGCCGGCCGTCTTAGGCTGGCCAAACGCACATGCGCTCTTAGGTTTCTCAACCGGGCTGTATTGAACAGCCGGTCTGGAGAAACAGCTCAGACACCTGTGCCTAAGCTGAGCATCAAACGAGCCTGCTCAGGTCAATCCCCACACTGCCCTCATAGCATTAATACATTATTAATTAGTTAATAATAATTAATAATGTAATTAATCTCATATCATTTATCCATCAAATGTGTATTGGTCAAGCAATAGTCAAGCCTCGGCCCTTTTCCAATGAAGAGTGGCTTCAAAACAATGCAGGACAATCACCATAGGCTGTGTCCCTTTCGCTCCCTAATACAGTTTTTAACCACAAAAACTGTTAAATGAAGGACTGCAGGGCGAATATATAAAATCTGCTTATCTGCTTGAATTGAAAGCAGAATATATAAATAAATGTCTCTATGCAGCCACCTGCACTTCACCTGTATCTCATGAAGACTGGCAACTCTGAGAACCCTCTGGGTGATCTCTGAGGCCACTTCATATTGATGATCCATGGAATTGCATAAGGGTGGCTCCTCCATTTGAGTGGAGGAGCGTCTCCCCATAAGCCCCAGAGCTGAAGAATAAAATGGTAATAAAGTTTATTCATTACCGTTTAATTTTTCAGCAACCCATCCTGAACTGAGTGTCAGGATGGGGCAGGGCCAGCACTGCCAAGTGGCAGCAGCAGGGAGCTCTGCCACTTGGCTGGCAGGCTGTCTTGGTCCGGCCAGTCATACATGCGCATTTTAATGTCTCCAGTGCTCTTAGGAGCGCTGGGAAAGCCTGCTCTATCCAATCCTGGTGCTGCTTTCATGCTGTGAAAGCAGTGCCAAGATTGGGTAGTGCAGTTTCCTGCATCTGGAGTTTCCTGGAAGACACCTGAGGGAGGAGGATGTTGCGCTGCACGAAGGTAGGTGAATAAATTTTATTCTAATTTTTTTATGCCCCACCACCACTCCCTGCCCTACCACCCTCGGTACAAGCCAGCCGCCACTGATTGCACTCATTCCAATGTAGAGCCGCACATGAACGCGGTCTGTTTTTGTTAAGTCAGAGGAAGCCAGCCATATTAATAGAAAAATATAAATAAAGAGTCCTGCACCATTCAGTCTTGCTCACTGAATATTGTACTTTTTCATGAAAAACTATATATATAAATATAGTATAGTTAGGCCTGCTTTTCCATTACCAGAGTGCTTCTTGGGTTACCAATAACTTTGCTGCTGGTTGACGAATTTGGGGGCCGAGGAAAAAGGGGGGGGGTCCCAAAACTCAAAATCCCCATTCATTTTCTATAGACATTTTTAAGAAGCACTACCACAAAAAATACTGAATGGAACTACACCAAATTTGGCAGGAAGCTAGATCTTGGTACAGAAAGCATGCTTTTTGTGATGTGGTGTAAATCTAAATTAGGATACAAAAATATTTGTATATCTGGAGGGTTGAGTTCAAGGAACATTTCAAAGAATTAAAAAAAAAAAAGCCTTCTGATTGGCCCCAGAGGGCTTTTTTACCCGTGGGACATCTTTGTACCGCTGAAGAAAGGCTCCACTCCACAAGAGCAAGGCATTGATTGGCTGTCAGTAACATGAAGAAAAATGTTGTTGACAGCCATTACAAGACTTAGAGTCTTAGTCCCCTTGTCCTGGCATTTAAAAATAAAAAAACATATAAGCGGGCATAGTAGAAATACTCTTGTGGGGGCTCAAAATAATAAAAACTATCCAGCAGAACCCCTAGCAACAAAAAAAAAAGAAAATAGTGGACTGCCATTTTTTCAATCAATATTTGGGAAGGGGTCATGATTGGGGCCCCCTCCTCAGATCTATTTTGGGCCCTAGGGACCCCATCACCTTAGGCCAACATTTAAAAAAAGGGAGGGGGTGCTTATTTCTGTCACAGAATTCACATCTCCACAAAAATCAAAATGGAGAAATTCACTCCTTGGAATTCATGTCTGGCTAACCCAACCCACAGGTGTGTCTTTCTTTTCCCTACACTCCCTTCCAGCCCCTCTCCTAATCTAATTAGAGGGGCTCACATCTGGATGGGGTTGCAGGACGTGGGTGTGGGCCTGGTTCTTGTGCTATCTGTGCTTCTCTATTCAAAGGCCAGTTTGGCTGCCCAGCCCCCTTCCTGTCCTGGCATTTGCAGGCAGCAGATCTCCTCCCACCAGATGGTTGCATTTTTCAGCCCCAGGCCTATCCCCAGCTAATCAGGGAGCAGCTTGGCTCAGGATGTCAAAGTTTGGCCAATCAGATGAGGCTGCTGCAGGGCTGCTTTAGTTACCTTCAGGAAAGTAAGTTCTAAAGCTACTTTCCTGCAATAGTTATATTAAATCCAACCTAGGCAAGTAGTTGGATTTATTGTAACTATTATTTGTTACTTTAAATTATGTAGCTAGCTCACTCCTGTCAAAAGTTAGACTTTTAAAAGTTTAATAAAGCCTTCCCATGGTAGCCTATAGAGCTAGCAGCACAAAAATGGGGAAAAACAACACTGGCTGTTTTTCCCTCAACAGGGCATATAAAACATATTTTATAATGTCCCTGCTTTTTATAACAAGGCACCAGTCTTGGGACACCTATGGCAGACCTTAGGTGTGACCTATTTGTAACAAAAAGGTAGTTTTAGGCTTTCGAAGTACTTTTAGTTCTAAAGTCGAATTTGGACACAGCTTTATTTTAAAGTCAGCCTGCAAGGCAGGGCTGGCTTTAAAATGACAGCATACACCACAGCAGTACACACTTAAGTGCAATAAATCCACTGGGATCTCTAAACCTACATCCCATACCATATACTATGGACTTACAGATAGGTTATCTGAACCAATTGTAATTACACCTAATTACAATATACCTTTTAAACAGAGCACTGGCCCTGGGCTTGGTTAGCAGAGCCCATTCAGAGTCAGTAACCACCAGCATCAAAAATTGTGGGTGATCAGGGCAAAAAGGATGGTTTTCTCACAGTGCATTTCAAGAGTGAGATAATGCAGTTACTATGCACAGCTTTGGGGATTGACCAGAGATTCCACTTTAGCTACAGACCCGAGGCATCAGGCATTGTTGAAAAACTGAATGGGACGATCATGGCTAAGTTAGTGAAAGCTTGTGGCTCCATATCCCTGAAGTAGCTTGACGCTCTTCCTTTGGTGCTCATGTGTATCCGAAGTACCCTCTGTAAAAGAACCGAGCTGTCCAGAGATCTGAAGCACCTCCAAGGGTCAAGACACAGTTAAAAACAGTTGGCTAAGGATTACAGCAACCCAGAAGAGACTGTTGCTCACCAAGAAGAGACTAGGGATAATTAGGGAAGACAGGGAACTAGACAAGCAAGTACAGATTGACATTGTAAAGGAAGATCTAGACTTAACCTGTACCAAGAGACCCAAATGAGAAAGAAAGGTAAATCAGAGGTACTTAAGTCCGAACTGCACATACCTTGCCAAAATCAGATCTGATTCGGACAACTCTCTGACCGATGTTGATGAGCCTCCCTGAGACACAGAGCATTACAACAGGAACCTACTCACACTTGCTCTTGATAACAGTTGAGAGCACTGAAAGAGAGTTAGGGCAAGAGTCAGAGGACGATAGCTCCCTTGGGCCACTGGTTGACATACAATAAAAATCTCAGTATATTTTGAGATAGGATAGAGACAATAGGATAAGACTTATAAAGTTAACCATTCCAGTTGATATTACCTTGAGCTGATTTAGATTAACATGGCACAGCCACGAATCAATTTTGCTTATAAATTTGGCAGTTCACATCTCTCTTTCTATGCTTAGATGGTTGTTGGATGTCTATTTGTTGTGAGGGATTTCTCTCATATATCAGTCAACTCTACATTTGCACCCTTAGTTATACCTTCCCCTCCGAGTAGAGTGACTCACCTTACCCAACATGAAGGTGCATAGAGCTATTATGTATATTATCAAATGTAAGCCAAATATGTGAAGGTCATGGAGGTGGAGGATTGCTATGTTTGCTCCTTTCTCCCAGATTCTGCAGCTGAGGGAGCAGTATACTTCAACTTACCCCAGTCCTATTCCTTCTCCTGTTCCGTATTTTTGAAACTTTTCTATTACCAGAGTTCAATCAAACTGTTTTATTCTGACTTTGATGATCCATTGGAGGAGGTGCTGATGGTTAATGGTGATAACTTTTGTTTGTGGGCTACTAAACATATTTCTCATTCTTGTCAAAGGTCTAAGTCGAGGATCAATGTGAGTATATGATGACATTCTTTACCCTCCCCCCCTTAACTGTGAGTGCCACTAACCAGAGCATGCATGGCATAACCTGCCAAATTAACCAAGATGAGAAGGTGTTTATAGATGAATTAAATGAAAAGATAATAATAGGCAAAGAAAGGGGAGAGGGGAAGCCTAGTGCAGATCATATTATTGAGAAAGGTGAAGAGACAATAAAAGAGCCACCTCCTAGCTTGAATATTGAAATTGCTAAGAATAGATGCTTGTGTATCATATGGCATCCAGAGGGAAATTAAACTGTTGAGAAACTAGGGGGCATATTATCAAGAGAATTATCGCCGCTTTAGCGGCAGTTTTCGGCCGAAAAGCGGCGATAATTCTAACGCATTATTAACAAGGACACGCTAGCGCGTGTATCCTTGATTTAACTCCCGTTTCTGTCACCACTCGCTACGCATCGATAATGAGATGCAAAGTAGGCGCGGCTGACAGAAACAACATGGGAAAATATCGCGAAGGCAGCTTCGCGATATTAGCAAGGAGGGGTAGCGATGATAATAATCGCGCTACCTCTGGCCTAATGCAGGAATTTAACGTTTGCTAAATTCCTGTGTTAGGCATACCTAACATGGGAGGTGGATTATGGGGTTAAGGCCACAGGGCCTTATCACCAAGATCATCGCCGTTTTGGGAGGGAGATCGCTGTTTTTTAGGCGATGTTTGCCCATTTGCCCGCTATCGCTGGAATATTTATCGCCATAGCGCTGAGCGTTGGTAATACAGCGCTAGCTTGGCGAGATATTCCAGCGATAGCCGGCGATAAAGAAAAGCGCGCTAAGCGCACTCGGCGATAATTATCGCCAACCCTAGATAATATGGCCCTAGGTTGGATCGAATACGAACATGCTTACATGGTAAGGGAAAAGGCCCTCTTGAACCTGGATTCCAGTATAAAGGGGATTTATTATGTGTGTGGAAAGGCAGCTTACTTCCAGCTATCACATAACTGGATGGCTAGTTGATTAGCAGCTTTAGTTTTCCCTAGGACATATCACACTAATGAGTTTTCCTCTTCAACAACACATAATGAGAGGTAAGCATAGTTTTAAACAGATTCTTAGTGGTGTTTCTGAAGCCGTCATACCATCTATTGTAGCCCATTAAACAATGTTAAGGGTAAAAATGTGTCAACCTTAGTTGATCAACTTGCCACTAACACAGCAGATTCATTAGCCATAATAAATAAAGAGATGCTTGCAATGAGAACTATGATGATGAAAAATCGCCTTGCATTGAATTTGCTCCTCTCAAAGGAAGGCAGAGTTTGCAAATTCATTTATGCATGGCAACGTTGTGCAGCTTGATGGCTACATCACTAATATTATGAATATAGTGCATGAACTAACTGAGCTGGAGGAGTCAGGTGCCTGGGAAGGGTTAGGATATATATTTGGATCCATTGGAAACGGATTTCCCAAGGTAGGGGAATGGCCTATGTAGGAGAGTAGGATCTGCCTCTTATGTTGCCCCCACTTTTTTTCTGATGTTTACACTGGTTTCTGGCTATAGTCAGGCTGGGACCCTGCCAATCAGGGCCCCAGCCTCTCTGTTCTCTCTAAACGACTTGGAGTACACTCTAGGTGCACTAGTGATTGGATACTGTGGTACCTTATGAGTCCCTAGTATATGGTGCCTTAGGTGCCAAGGGCATAGGTACTTCACAGGCCTACCAGGGGCTGAAGCATGTATTATGCCACCCCTGGGAAGCAGACTAAATCTGACACCACAGGTCTGCTACTGCAGCCTGAGTAAGGTGGTGCATGCACCCCTTACTGTGATATAGGCTACCTATATCACTACATAGATACACACATATACACCTATAAGTCACTCCTATGGCAGACCTTATCAATCCTGAAGGCAGAGTGCTTGGTTCCTATGTGAGAGGGTGCCCCTGCATGAGCAGAGCCCCTCTGCAGCATTCGGAGACCCTTCTCTGATGCTGTTTGTAGTGCAGCCTAACCATATACTCTTAAGCGCATTATAACCCTGCGTTAAATGCTAACTTTGGGATGGCTGCACGGAAACATGTCGTGTTTGGTGTCAAACACCTTGGAATACTACCCCCCGCCAGTTCTGGTGGTGGGGGTAGCATTCCACCCTTCTAGAGGGATAGACATGTACCTACTGTGGAAACGCGGTAGAATCCTGAAGAGCCCTGGCATCACAAAATGGATGCCACCAGTCACAGACACTGGGCTGCCCTCCTGCTGATGACCGAAACTCGCAGTGGAGGAAGCCCAACAATAGGTATCCTGTCCCAGGGAGGTGTGACCACCTCCCAGACAGGGTTTAGTGTATTGGGGCTGGGTGGGTGCACTCCTAGAGTGCTTTGAAGTCCTGCACTGGGGGAACAGAAGGCTCCTCTGTGCATACACCAGTTCAAACCGGCTCAGGGGCTACCTGCCCCTGCTCTGGCACGAAACTGGACAAAGGGAAGTGGGTGTAGCCACCCACTCCCCTGACCCTCCCATAGGTGGGGTCTTAGAGCTAGTCCCTCCCTTCCTTTTTAGTATAAGGTAGGGAACCCTTGCCATTGCAAACTAGATACCCCTGGATGACGCTCTGAAGAAGAATCCTGGACCTTCGACGTTCCACTACCTCTGGAAGACTGAAGAATCTCCCTTGGAGTCAAGGAGTGACTCCCCTGCTTGGCAGGCACCAAAAACTGAAACGATGGTTGCAAACTACACCACTCCTGCCGGAGCCCAAGGTCCCTGCAGCCCAAGATGAGGATTTCCTGACTTCTCCAAGGCCATTGTGAGCCCCCAGCAAAGCTGAGGCAAGTGGACCCCACGAGTGACGAGGAACCGCAGTCCCTGGGTAACATGCACTATTGTCAAGTGCAACCCCTTCACGACGGTCTACGAACCTGTGCTTTGGACCACGTATGGATCCAGCCTCTAGCAGAAATCCCTCTCAAGATCAGAGGCTTACCCCATCCTGAGTGACCGTGGGCCCCTGTTGAATGAAACCTCCCGAGGCATCTTTGCGATCCCTTGCCAGCCAGCTTGTGGGTCCCCTGAAGACTTTTCTACAGAACCAAAGGGCTCCTCTGGTTGCTCCAGGCCTGCCCTGACTTACCCTCGCTGGGTGAGTTCCCCAGACCTTGCTGGTCTGCACCATTGACTTTTTACGCTTTCCATAAAACTTGCTGCTACCAAGGCTTGTTGGCTTCAATCGGGTTGCCGACACCGCAGTCAGCTGAAAACTTTGTGGGATACGCTGAATCCAGCTCCTGGTTGTCCTCGACACCTCCTGGACCTCGTGGCCAAAGAGTCAAGACACCCGTGAACGACCTGAATCTGTCGACGACGGTGGGCATTCATCTTCCTTGCCCCGGGTCACTGCCAAGTGACTTTGAACACTGTCCCCTCTGCTTTCAGGTCTTCCTTCTTCCGAATCCAGGCTTGGATTCCACCGGACACTTCTTCTGTCTTCACAAGCAGCAAGTCTTCATTGGCTCCCATTGAAAACGACGCCGCGACCCGACACCAAAGGACACCTACGCACCTGGCTTCCCTGGGTGAGGTAACTCCAGCACTATGGTGCTCCTGTGGGTGTTGGCCCTAGAACTACTTACCCTGTAAGTGACTTGCTTGTAGCTAATCCCGAAGTGCCCTTAAACTAGTAATTTCCAACCGCGACTTGCCCCATTGAAGTCTACGGCGATCCGCGCCTGTGTTCACGCACTGCACGCGTCCTCCGTGGGTCCTTTGCTTATCTGCCTTGGGTGGTTTCGTGAGGCCCCAGCACTTCTGAAGGCCCTGGGCCTTGTCTCTTTGCAAGTCGTTGTTCTTAAGTCTCTTTTTTAGTATATGGTCTGGTACGCCCCTAGGGCCCCAGCCATATTTGTGCTTAATTTATTGTGAAACGTTGATTTATGCATATGTTCCTGTCTTCTAATCTCACAAGAGATTAGTAGAGAGTTGTTTAGTAATAAATACATATATATTTTATATATATACCTGTGTGGTGTCTTTTCATTTGGTGATTCAAGAGATTGTGTGGTAAAACAAGCTGCTTTACATTCCTCCAAGACTTAGCCTGAAGGCTGCTCTCCACAGCTACCACTAGGATAGCTTTCTATAAAGGTTGTCTTAAACCTACCTACCATAAGAGTCGAATTGTACTGGTGCAAGGTGTCCACTTTAACTAGTGAACAGCATATACCAGGCCAACTTCTCACATTGGTGGCAGCGTGTGGGATTCCAGCTTGCTATTGTTTTACCAGAAAATCTCTATTTGAATTACTAACTGAAAACCACTATAGATACTCAAGGTACATATAAAGTCAAGCTTAGTATCAATAAGTTCTACTGAACTTAGAGCTGTGTGCCAAGGGATAACACACCCTTTCTACAGCTCAAGCTAGTATCAGTAGGCCACAAACTAGTGTAGGTAGTACAACACTGCACAACACTAGAATGTCCTTAAAGGGTGGACCCAGTGGATCCACTCAACCTCAGTATAAGGACATGGCTTTCTCTGACTTGAGAGCCATGTGTGCTGCAAGGCACCTGAAGCTAGGACAGAGTCCCTCCACACTACACCTGATAGATCTGCTGACAGCAGATGATCTTAGATTAGCTCTAGGAGCTAATGGGTCTGAATCAGTGAGTGGGTCAATTACAGTGTCTGGGTCAGATGATGAACAGCAGGATGACCAAGACTCTGTGATTGTAGGGCCAGGTCCCAAGGGGTCTGAACAGGACAGAGGAATTCTCCCTAAGAGAACTGACATAGTGGAGGAGAGGCCTAGGTCCCTTTCTAGGGAATCTGAACACTCCTATCACTCTGGCAGAGAATCTGTCTACCAGAGGAACTCCTACTTCTCAAGAAGAGAGACCTCCTCTGACAGAATGTACAAACTGCTGCAGTATGAGGAAGCAAGATTTGCCCTCAAAACCAAGCAGTTGGCATTAGATAGTTGGCGACTCCATCGCCGACTTCATCAGCACGCACGCCCTGACTTCTACAGACTACATCCTCCTCGGAGACCTGAACTTTCACCTGGAGAACAACAACGACAGCAACTCCACCACCCTGATCGACAACCTCGCCAACCTCGGACTGAGACAGCTCGTCACAACACCGACACATTCCGCCGGCCACACGCTCGACCCCGTCTTCTCCTCAAGCTCCCACGTCTCCTTCAGCCACACCACGGAACTCCTCTGGACCGACCACCGCTGCATCCACTTCACCTTCCAGAAACCCACCACACACCACCGCACCCAACAGATCCCACGCCGCTGCTGGAGCAAAGTCACCGAAGACCAACTACGGGCAAACCTCGCTCTCAGCCCTCCCTCAGACCCATCCAACACCGACGACGCTGCCTGCAACCTCAGACGATGGATAGACGACTGTGCCAACACCCTCGCCCCACTGAAAAAACTCACCTACAGCGACACCACCAAAAGAGCCAGCTGGTTCACCCCGGAACTCCTAGCTTCCAAGCGTACCTGCCGGAAACTTGAGAAGAAACGGCACAGTGATAAGACACCGGACAGCCACGCAGCCCATAAAGACGCCATCCGTAACCACCACCACCTCATCAGGTCCGCCAAGAGAATCTCCTTCAAAGACCGCCTCGACAACAACGCACACAACAGCAAGGAGCTCTTCAACATCGTGAAGGAACTCTCCAACCCCAGCTCCAACACCAACGACATCCCGCCGTCGCAAGCCCTGTGCGATTCCCTCGCCACCTTCTTCCACCGCAAGATCGCCGACATCCACGACAGCTTCAACACCCAGACAGCCCCCACCAAGATAGATACACCAGACCCGCCGCACACCATCGACCATGACCCCTTGCCAGCCTGGGCCAGCGTGAACATCGATGACACCATCAAGACCATGGGCACAATACACTCCGGCTCCCCGTCAGACCCTTTCCCGCACCACATCTTCAACAAAGCCAGCAGCTCCATCGCACCCCACCTGTGCAACGTTATCAATCTCTCCTTCGAGACCGCGACCTTCCCAGAGAGCTGGAAACATGCAGAGATCAACGCCCTACTCAAAAAACCCAAGGCGGACCCAAGAGACCTCAAGAACTTCCGGCCCATCTCCCTGCTTCCGTTCCCAGCCAAGGTCATCGAGAAGATCGTCAACAAACAGCTAACCCGATACCTCGAAGAAAACAGCATCCTGGACCCATCCCAATCGGGGTTCCGCAGCAACCACAGCACTGAGACTGCCCTCATCGCCGCCACCGATGACATCAGGACCCTGCTGGACAACGGTGAGACCGCAGCCCTCATCCTGCTGGACCTCTCCGCCGCCTTCGACACTGTCTGCCACCGCACTCTATGCGCACGCCTCCACGACGCAGGGATCCGAGACAAGGCCCTGGAATGGACCACCTCCTTCCTCGACGGCAGAACCCAGAGAGTCCGCCTCCCACCTTTCCGATCCGAAGCCTCCGAGATCATCTGCAGCGTACCCCAGGGATCTTCCCTCAGCCCAACACTGTTCAACATCTACATGGCCCCGCTCGCACGCATCGCCAGACAGCACGACCTCAACATTATCTCCTACGCCGACGACACTCAACTGATCCTCTCCCTCACCAAGGACCCCCTCGCCGCCAAAGCCAATCTCCATGAAGGAATGAAGGCCGTTGCTGATTGGATGAAGATCAGCCGACTAAAGCTGAACACGGACAAGACGGAGGTCCTCGTCCTCGGCTCCAACCCCTCAGCCTGGGACGACTCCTGGTGGCCAACGACGCTGGGAGCAGCCCCGACACCCACTGACCATGCACGCAACCTGGGAGTCATCCTCGACTCAACGCTCTCCATGGCCAAGCAAGTCAACGCAGTCTCCTCCTCCTGCTTCAACACCCTCCGCATGCTTCGCAAGATCTACAGGTGGATCCCGACAGACACAAGAAGAACAGTCACCCAGTCCCTCGTCAGTAGCAGACTTGACTATGGGAACGCCCTCTACGCGGGAGCCCCAGCCAAGCTCATCAAGCGACTGCAACGCATACAAAACGCCTCCGCACGCCTGATCCTCGACGTACCACGCCACAGCCACATCACCCCCCACCTGAGGAACCTGCACTGGCTCCCCGTCGACAGGAGGATCACCTTCAAACTCCTCATCCACGCACACAAGGCACTCCACAAGACTGGCCCAGCCTACCTCAACAGACGACTCTTCTTCTACATCCCCAACCGCCAGCTCCGCTCCGCCGACCTCTCCCTCGCCACCGTCCCTCGCATTCGAAGAACAACCACCGGCGGCAGATCCATCTCACACCTCGCCGCCAAGACCTGGAACACCCTTCCACTAAGCCTACGACAGACCCAAGACCTGCTGACCTTCAGGAGGCTACTCAAGACCTGGCTGTTCAACCAGTAGCAGCACCCCCCCCCCTTCTCTCTCCCCAGCGCCTTGAGACCCTCGCGGGTAAGTAGTGCACTCTACAAATTCTGTGATTGATTGATTGATTGAGATAAGGAAGCCCTGGAGCTCCAGAGAGCTTCTAGAAAAGAGGGGTTAGAACCCCCTGGTGGCAGCAACAGTGTCCCTAGAGGCAGAGAATATATTCCAGACCATAGGAACCTGAGCAAGGTTGTTCCTCCCTACCAGAGTGGGGATGATATCCATAAGTGGGTAACTGCTATGGAAAGGGCCTGTAGAGTACAACAGGTCCCCCAAAAGCAGTGGGCAGCAAACTTGTGGCTCTCCTTTTCAGATAAAGGTAGAGACAAGCTCCTCACTGTTAGAGAAGAGGATGCTGATGACTATGAAGTCCTGAAGAGTGCACTGATAGATGGGTTTGGCTTAACCACTGAGCAGTACAGGTTGAAGTTCAGAGACACCCAGAAGGCACAGACTCAGAACTGGACTGACTTTGTAGATTGTGCAACCAAGGCTCTGGAGGGTTGGCTGGTTGGCAGTAGGGTTACTGATTTCAAGGGATTGTATAATCTAATGATGAGAGAACAGATCCTTAATAATTGCCAGAACCAGTTGTTGCATCAATACCTGGTGGACTCAGATCTGACCTCTCCCCAAGAATTGGGAAAGAAGGCAGACAAGTGGGTCAGAACCAGGGTGAGGCAGAAAACCCAAAACCAAGGGGGTGACACAAAGAAGCAGGATTCTAAGGGCTCTGAGAAAAGTGGGGATAAGTCAAAAGACCAGAAGTCTTCACAAGGGCCCCAAAAATCTGCATCTGGTGGGGAGTCACAATCCAACAAGGGAAAAGGCCAAAAGAAGCCCTAGTGCAAATTCTGTAAACAGAAAGGGCACTGGACTTCTGATTGTAACAAGTCCAAAGACCAAACCACCACCACTCCTGCCCCTAAGGCAACTGTTCCCCCTAGTTCAGCTACTGGTGGAGGTGGTACTCAGAATAAGGGTGTAGTAGGGTTGACCCTGGGTTCTGAAGTGGACTCTGGCCTAGTCAGAGTACCCACTCATGCAATGCTGATTTGTGATGGAGACATTGACATGTCCTTCCTGGTAAGCCCCAGGGAAATACAAACAGCAGCCTGTAATAAATGGCAAACAGGCTTTGGCATTTAGGGACACAGGTGCTAGTGTCACCATGGTGGCAGAGGATCTTGTGGACCCTGGACAGATCATCCTGGGCGAAATGTACCAGGTGACCAATGCAAGCAATGTCAGGACCAACCATAGTCTGGCAGTTGTGAATTTCTCCTGGGGAGGGGTAACTGGCCTCAAGAAGGTTGTAGTCAGTGCAGACCTCCCTGTAGAATGTCTATTGGGCAATGATCTAGAAACTTCAGCCTGGTCTGAAGTAGAGTTATGGACTTATGCTGAGATGCTGGGCATCCCTGCAAAGGTATTTGCTGTGACCAGGTCACAGGCCAAAATGCATGACACTGAACCAGCTCTGGATCCTGAAACCATGGACCAGATGCTTCCCAAGAAGAGGAGCAGTAGGGGTAAGGCAGTGCCTTCCCCTCTGTTTCAGATCACTGATTCCCCTCTTGAGGGAGGAGGAGCAGATCCTGAAGAAGGAACTGCCCCAGAGGAACTTGAGCCTGATCAGGTTGAGTTCTTGGGGGCAGGGGGCCCTTCTAGGGAGGATCTGAGTAAGGAGCAACAGTGCTGCCCCTCTCTTGAACCCCTCAGACAGCAGGCTGCTGTTGAGGCTGCTGGGAGTGCTAGTGGGTCCCATAAAGTTTATTGGGATGAGGGACTCCTATATTCTGAGGGTAGAGATCCAGCCCCTGGAGCCACCAGGAGGTTGGTAATACCTCAGAAGTTTAGGGGTTCCTCTTGACCCTAGCACATGATATCCCTTTAGCAGGTCACTTGGGCCAAAACAAGACCTGGGACAGGCTTGTTCCACATTTTCATTGGCCACATATGTCAGAGGACACAAAGGAGTTTTGTCGCTACTGTGTCACATGCCAAGCCAGTGGCAAGGCAGGTGGCACCACAAAGGCCCCCCCTGATACCACTACCTGTGGTGGGGGTACCCTTTGAAAGGGTAGGGATTGACATTGTTGGTCCCCTTGACCCTCAAACTGCATCTGGGCACAGATTTATCCTGGTGGTAGTGGATCATGCCACCAGGTACCCAGAGGCCATTCCCCTGAGGACCACCACAGCCCCTGTGGTGGCAAGAGCCCTCATTGGAGTTTTCTCCAGAGTGGGTTTCCCAAAGGAGGTCATCTCTGACAGAGTTACAAACTTCATGTCAGGATATTTGAAAGCAATGTGGAAGGAGTGTGGTGTAACTTATAAGTTCACCACCCCTATCACCCACAATGCAATGGGTTGGTTGAACTTTTCAACAAAACCCTGAAGGGAATGATTAAAGGACTCCCAGAGAAGCTTAGGCGGAAATGGGACCTTCTTCTTCCCTGCCTGTTGTTTGCATACAGAGAGGTTCCACAGAAGGAGGTTGGTTACAGCCCATTTGAGCTTCTGTTTGGGCATCCTGTAAGAGGTCCATTATGTTTGGTAAAAGAGGGCTGGGAGTTACCTCTCAAACCCCCCAAACAAGATGTGATGGACTATGTACATGGTCTCCGCTCCAGGATGGCCGAATACATGAAAAAGGCAACCAAAAACCTGGAGGCCAGCCAAGAATTACAAAAAGCTTGGCATGACCAAAAGGCTGTGCTGACTGTGTACCAGCCAGGACAGAAGGTGTGGGTGTTGGAGCCTGTGGCCCCAGCAGCCCTCCAAGACAAATGGAGTGGCCCCCATACAATAGTTGAGCAAAAGGGAGAAGTCACCTATCTGGTGAATCTTGGAACTCCCAGGAACCCCCTGAGGGTGCTCCATGTCAACAGATTAAAGCCATATGTTGACAGGGCTGACATGGGTTTGCTCATGGCAACTGATGAGGAACAGGAGGAGGAGAGTGACCCTCTCCCTGACCTACTCTCACAGAACCCTGATGATGGGTCAGTAGATGGTGTTGCTTTGGCAAGCAGCCTCACTGACCATCAGCAAACTGAGTGCAGACAAGTTCTGCAGCAGTACAGACATATGGTTAGCCTGACCCCTAGTCAGACTACCTGGTGCACCCATGAGGTGGACACTGGGGACAGTCTGCCTGTCAAGAGTAAAATCTACAGGCAACCTGACCATGTCAGGGACTGTATCAGGACTGAAGTCCAGAAAATGTTGGAGTTAGGTGTGATTGAGCCTTCAGATAGCCCTTGGGCTAGCCCAGTAGTCCTAGTACCCAAGCCTCATACCCAGGGTGGTAAGAAAGAAATGAGGTTTTGTGTAGACTACAGAGGCCTCAATGCAGTCACCAGGACTGACACCTATCCCATACCAAGGGCAGATGAGCTGATTGATACTTTGGCCTCAGCCAAGTATCTGAGTACATTTGACCTAACAGCTGGCTACTGGCAGATCAGGTTAGCTGATGATGCAAAAGCCAAAACAGCATTTTCGACCCCTGGTGGGCACTACCACTTTGTGGTGATGCCCTTTGGATTGAAAAATGCACCTGCCACTTTTCAGAGGTTGGTGAACAAAGTTCTGGCAGGGATGGAAACTTATTGCTCAGCTTATCTAGATGATATTGCTGTCTTTAGTTCCTCCTGGCAGAATCACCTGGTCCACCTCAGAAATGTTTTGGAGGCTCTACAGAAAGCAGGCCTCACTATCAAGGCCACTAAGTGCCAGATAGGGCAGAGTCAGGTTGTATACCTGGGCCACCTTGTGGGTGGAGGCCAGGTTCAGCCTTTACAGAGTAAAATCCAAACCATAATGGAATGGGTTGCTCCAACCACCCAGACACAGGTGAGAGCCTTCTTAGGCCTTACTGGGTACTATAGGAGGTTTGTGAAGGGATATGGATCTATAGTGACCCCCTTGAATGATCTGACCTCAAAGAAAATGCCAAAAAAGGTTCAGTGGACAGCTAGCTGTCAGAAGGCATTTGAAGACCTAAAGCAGGCCATGTGCACTGCCCCCATCTTACAGAGTCCAGACTACACCAAAAAGTTCATTGTCCAAACAGATGCTTCTGAGCTGGGTGTGGGAGCTGTACTGTCTCAACTGAATGATGAAGGTCAAGACCAGCCAGTAGCTTTTATTAGCAGGAGGCTGACCCCTAGAGAGAAACGTTGGTCAGCTATAGAGAGGGAGGCCTTTGCTGTGGTGTGGGCCCTGAAGAAGCTGAGGCCATACTTGTTTGGCACTCACTTCATATTTCAGACTGACCACAAGCCCCTCCTATGGCTTAAACAGATGAAAGGTGAAAACCCAAAACTTTTGAGGTGGTCCATTTCCCTACAGGGGATGGACTATACAGTGGAACATAGGCCTGGGACCCAACATGCCAATGCAGATGGACTCTCAAGGTATTTACACTTAGAGCACGAAGACTCAACTGGTCAAGGTTAGTTTAGTGTCCCTGCGTTTGGGGGGGGGGGTTGTGTAGGAGAGTAGGATCTGCCTCTTATGTTGCCCCCACTTTTTTTCTGATATTTACACTGGTTTCTGGCTATAGTCAGGCTGGGATCCTGCCAATCAGGGCCCCAGCCTCTCTGTTCTCTCTAAACGACTTGGAGTGCACTCTAGGTGCACTAGTGATTGGATACTGTGGTACCTTATGAGTCCCTAGTATATGGTGCCTTAGGTGCCAAGGGCATAGGTACTTCACAGGCCTACCAGGGGCTGAAGCATGTATTATGCCACCCCTGGGAAGAAGACTAAATCTGACACCACAGGTCTGCTACTGCAGCCTGAGTAAGGTGGTGCATGCACCTCTTACTGTGATATAGGCTACCTATATCACTACATAGATACACACATATAAACCTATAAGTCACTCCTATGGCAGACCTTATCAATCCTGAAGGCAGAGTACTTGGTTCCTATGTGAGAGGGTGCCCCTGCATGAGCAGAGCCCCTCTGCAGCATTCGGAGACCCTTCTCTGATGCTGTTTGTAGTGCAGCCTGAACATATACTCTTAAGCGCATTATAACCCCGCGTTAAATGCTAACTTTGGGATGGCTGCACGGAAACATGTCGTGTTTGGTGTCAAACACCTTGGAATACTACCCCCCCCACCAGTTCTGGTGGATGGGTAGCATTCCACCCTTCTAGAGGGATAGACATGTACCTACTGTGGAAACGCGGTAGAATCCTGAAGAGCCCTGGCATCACAAAATGGATGCCACCAGTCACAGACACTGGGCTGCCCGCCTGCTGATGACCGAAACTCGCAGTGGAGGAAGCCCAACAATAGGTATCCTGTCCCAGAGAGGTGTGACCACCTCCCAGACAGGGTTTAGTGTATTGGGGCTGGGTGGGTGCACTCCTAGAGTGCTTTGAAGTCCTGCACTGGGGGAGCAGAAGGCTCCTCTGTGCATACACCAGTTCAAACCGGCTCAGGGGCTACCTGCCCCTGCTCTGGCATGACACTGGACAAAGGGAAGTGGGTGTAGCCACCCACTCCCCTGACCCTCCCATAGGTGGGGTCTTAGAGCTAGTCCCTCCCTTCCTTTTTAGTATAAGGTAGGGTACCCTTGCCATTGCAAACTAGATACCCCTGGATGACGCTCTGAAGAAGAATCCTGGACCTTCAACGTTCCTCTACCTCTGGAAGACTGAAGAATCTCCCTTGGAGTCAAGGAGTGACTCCCCTGCTTGGCAGGCACCAAAAACTGAAACGACAGTCGCAAACTATGCCGCTCCCGTTGGAGCCCGAGGTCCCTGCAGCCCAAGACAAGGATTTCCTGACTTCTCCAAGGCCATCGTGAGCCCCTAGCGAAGCTGAGGCAAGTGGACCCCACGAGTGACAAGGAACCGCAGTCCCTGGGTACCGTGCACTATTGTCAAGTGCAACCCCTTCACGACGTTCTACGAACCTATGCTTTGGACCACGTGTGGTCCCAGCCTCTAGCAGGAATCCCTCTGAAGATCAGAGGCTTACCCTATCCCGAGTGACCATGGGCCCCTGTTGAAGAATCCTCCCAAGGCGTCTTTGCGATCCCTTGCCAGCCGGCTTGTGGGTCCCCTGAAGACTTTTCTACAGAACCAAAGGGCTCCCCTGGTTGCTCCAGGCCTGCCCTGACTTACCCTTGCTGGGTGAGTTCCCCAGACCTTGCTGGTTTGCACCATTGACTTTTTATGCTTTCCACGAGACTTGCTGCTACCAAGGCTTGTTGGCTCCAATCGGGTCGCCGACACCGCAGTCAGCTGCAGACTTTGTGGGACACGCTGAATCCAGCTCCTGGTTGTCCTTGACACCTCCTGGACCTCGTGGCCGAAGAGTCAAGACACCTGTGAATGACCTGGAATCTGTCAACGACGGTGGGCATTCATCTTCCTTGCCCCGGGTCACTGCCAAGTGACTTTGAACACTGTCCCCTCTGCTTTCAGGTCTTCCTTCTTCCGAATCCAGGCTTGGATTCCACCGGACACTTCTTCTGTCTTCACAAGCAGCAAGTCTTCATTGGCTCCCATTGAAACGACGCCGCGACCCGACACCAAAGGACACCTATGCACCCGGCTTCCCTGGGTGAGGTAACTCCAGCACTACGGTGCTCCTGTGGGTGTTGGCCCTAGAACTACTTACCCTGTAAGTGACTTGCTTGTAGCTACTCCCGAAGTGCCCTTAAACTCGTAATTTCCAACCGCGACTTGCCCCATTGAAGTCTACGGCGATCCGCACCTGTGTTCACGCACTGCACGCGTCCCCCGTGGGTCCTTTGCTTACCTGCCTTGGGTGGTTTCGTGAGGCCCCAGCACTTCTGAAGGCCCTGGGCCTTGTCTCTTTGCAAGTCGTTGTTCTTAAGTCTCTTTTTAGTATATGGTCTGGTACGCCCCTAGGGCCCCAGCCATATTTGTGCTTAATTTATTGTGAAACGTTGATTTATGCATATGTTCCTGTCTTCTAATCTCACAAGAGATTAGTAGAGAGTTGTTTAGTAATAAATACATATATATTTGATATATATACCTGTGTGGTGTCTTTTCATTTGGTGATTCAAGAGATTGTGTGGTAAAACAAGCTGCTTTACATTCCTCCAAGACTTAGCCTGAAGGCTGCTCTCCACAGCTACCACTAGGATAGCTTTCTATAAAGGTTGTCTTAAACCTACCTACCATAAGAGTCGAATTGTACTGGTGCAAGGTGTCCACTTTAACTAGTGAACAGCATATACCAGGCCAACTTCTCACAGCCTAGCATTGTAGGAGGGGAAATTCTGAAACTGAATTTAACACCTCTTTTGCCTATATTGCTTGGCATGTGGGTATAAGAAGCTGTCAGTAACAAGAGGAAGAAAGAAGAAGAGGCTTGATGCCAAGGTTGAAGAAATGCAGAGTGATCTTTTTGACACCTCCAAAGACTTGGGTGAATCGAACAAGAAGACCCCTAAATTAATGAAGGACGTTTTGTAATAATGAATGAAAGTGATGATTTGAAATTATCAGAGGTTGTAAGTGGGAGCTGATCTCCTTTCATTACAATGAATTGCAATTTGGGCTTATGATAATTCCATTTGTGTTTACAATGTCCTCCATTTTGTACTGACATCACCAAAATCATGTGTTCTTGTTGTCGTTTCTTACATTTCAAATCAAGAATTGGAAGTCTCACACTTATAAATTAAAAACTGTCCCCAGAGACCTCTTTGCTATGTTCCAAGGACGCTTCCACTGTCCCAGGCAATGGGCATTCAATGTATCCATTGCACCGTCAAAATTAACTGTGAGAATATCCGCACATTCAGTGCAGTGCTACCATGAGATCATCATCAAATGTATTCTGCGGTAAATTGTTTCTTATTGCTTGTTCTCTATTGGTGCATATCCTGAGAAATGTGTACCTATGTAGAATGTATGGCTGTCTTTGTCTAAAGTTCTTCTAAAGGACACCGATTTCTATGGAAAGGGATCGCCCCTTTCCCCATTCTTAGAAGGCACATCTATGCTGCATTTCACTAAGAACTGCATTGAGTTCATTTTACTTATGACCTATCTGCTTACTGCTAAAAATTCCCGAATGATATATTTTGTAACCTGCCTAAATTCTCTTGCATAAAGCTTTGAATCTATAACCCTTTTCTGTAATTTTTATTACAAGTTTATCACTTGCTACTGAACTTAAATGAGAAACTGCTTCAGTTGGGGAGCACCCAAGTTCGTATTGGGACTACACCGCTTGCAGTCCTACTTGTTGGTGTACCCCATGAATGTTATTTTAGGTAGAGAAAGAGGGCTGTCAGATTCATCCTCATTATAGGAATTGTGGTATTTTCTAAGGTGATTTTAACATATGTAAAATGCTAATCGTCTGCTGGAATTTGCTGAACCATGTTTGAGAGAAAACTCTTTTTACTCATGATTTTCTAATAGAGGTTATGGAATGTGCCCCAGAAGCTAAAATTAGAGGGGCAGATTTACAAGCCCCTTGCGCCACTTTTGCATCATTCTTAACATGGGAAAAGTGACGCAAAAGTGGCGCAAGGGGCTTGTAAATAAGCCCCAGAGTATTTTTCTGTAAAATTCACACAATTTTCATCAGCCATGTGAGAATAAACTCTGACATACTGAATAAAACATGTACTTCAAATATAAATTCAAATTCAAATGTATTATGAAGTGCATAGTTAATTAACTCCATTAAACCAATAAGCATAAAAGAAAAGACAGTTAAATTGCACTTCTGTGGAATGTCCATGGTTAAATACCTCTCGTTTGAAGAAACCTAGTTGAGAGGAAAGGAGAAGGGGAATGTGTTTCTTGTACATTAAATACATTTAAAGATTCAAAGTGTCAGTGCATAGCCTTAAGAATGCATTTTTAAAAAATGTATCAATGTTTTCCATGAGCTTAATTCTACTGGAAGGTTCAAAGTGTCAACAGCTTTTAATTTTGTGACCCTCAGTGTCTAGGTTGCTTCCCAATGCTGTCTGGGCCCTATTCTTCTCCCCTGTAGCTTTTGTTCTGGTTTGGAAGATTTCCAGAACCTTTACCACCCTGATGTTGAGCTGTGTGTATTCTGGGTTAAGTGCTGTGATGATGGCTTGCGGTCATATTCGAACAGCTACCTGGTTAAAGGCACCCTTCAGCATCATTTTGCAATCTGGTAACATTGTTGGACAGAGGCAGAGGATGTGCATTAGGGTTTCTTTTGCTGCAACACAGAGTCTGCAGTTTATCTTGGTCGGTTTTAGCCAGAGGGGGAGATGATCTAGGATTGGCTGGATACTTAGGTGTAGGCATATAAATTTGAGTTTCAGGTGGTATGAGAATCCTAGGTCAAAGTATCCTTGTGGCTTCAGAGAGTCATATGAATGAATGCATTGCCAGGCGTGAGTGCACTCTGTCAGATTCTCTTTGTCTTCTTGCACAGAGAGAATTCTGGCGGATCTGTTGACGTTTTTTTAAAATTCAGCAGTTGAGATCCTGATGCTCCAAAGCCTGGAGGCTTGCATCGACTGCAAAACATTGCAGATGCTGGACCTAAAGATTGATTTTGTGTTTGGCTGGTTTATTTCGAGCCAGACGCAAGCTGTGAGCATGTTATAATCTGCCAATCCAAGTCTTTGGCATATTTTTAGGAAAGAACACTTTGTGGCAATTGATTGCTTTATCAAGCCTAACTCTAGGCGCAGTTGGGTTTGCGATATATAGTTTGGGAATCTATATCCAGACTGAAAAGGTTTGGCACTTAGCAGGTCCCACAACCATGCCACCTTTGTTCTGATCATTTTTTCACAGCTACGCGAAAGGGCTGGAAGTAATTTTGCCGCCTAAACCTTGTGAAGAGCACCTGAAATTGGGCCTTGAGGAGATTTTGACAAGGAGTTAAAGCCATATGGTAGGGAGACGGCTTTGGTTTTCATTGTGTCCATGTGTGCAGTAAAGGTGCCTCTTGCGTCGAAGATTATCCTGACGTATTTGTTTGCTGGTTTGACTAATAATCTGACCCTTTCTACCAGCCGTACGCCAGCTGTTTTTATTTTCTTGATACATTTCAAAACTTTTGTTTTTTTCGGGTAATTATCATTTCTGGTTTATGACGCTCAGTGAAATTTGTGAGTTCATCAAGTCACTGTTGCAGCCCTACAGCGGTCATGCTCATCAAAAGTAGATCATCTGCGTACAGCATGTGGGTGAGGCGATAGACCCCGAGGTTTGGTGGGTGAGCTTTTATGAGATCCAGTTCTGTAGACAGCTTGAACAGTAGATGTTGAAAAGTAGAAGGGCAAGTACACATCCTTGTTTCAAGCCTGTGGTGTATATATTTTCTGGGAAAGTTTTGAGCTGTTATCCAATTTGACACACAACCAGGTTTCAGTCAGAGGAGTTGGATAGCTCTTATGATTTTCAATGGTATCCCAAGGTTGGTAAATGTTTCCCATAGTAGGTTTCGGGGGACCATGTCAAAGGCTGCCTTGAACTCAATGAAGCAGGCATATAAAGTTGATTTTGAATCGAGGACCTTCTCAATGCGAAAGGACAGAGAAACAAGGTTGGATAGTGTCCCCTGATTAGTGCAAAATCCTGCTTGATTCCCTGGGATAAGCGCCAGGTTGTCCACCGATTCTTGCAGGTCTTGCAGCACTAATGTTGCATAGTACTTGGAGTCGATATCAAGCAGGGCTATTAGTCAATAGTTTACTGCTTCGACCTCTGTCTCCTCCTTTGTAAATTAGGTGTATTACTGCTCCATGGCAGGCGTTTGGAACTGCCTGATGAAACACAGCACTAAAGAGAAGAGAGAGGTTTTTTGCCCCTAATTCATGGTTAATTTTTTACAGGGTGGAGGGAAATCCATTCGGGCCTGTGGCACCATCTGTTTGACTCCTCCATATTATTGTTTCGATTTGTTTTAAATTTGTTTCAGCTTGTTCCCTCTATAGCTGCTTCTACCCAGATATTCTCATAACTACTCCTATTTCCTGGGGTGGCAGCCCTTCCCATTAAGTCTCAACCCTGTCAATGTCCTGCGGGGTGGGCCATGTTGTTTGGCGGACCAGGATCAGTTAACTGACGCCACCTTTCCGGGTCTCTTCCGCTGTGGTTGCCGAAGGCTCTTCTCGCCTTATTGAATAATGTTTTAGCAGATATTGGGACCATGCCTCCTCATTTATGTTTGACCCGTAGACTGTAGTGTTGTCAGATTTTAGCCTGTGAATTATTTTCCAGTGGGCCCGAAAGTCTCTGGCATTGCATGCGTGGAACATCTTTGCCCAGAACCTGTCCAATTGCTGTTTCTTAGCTAGCCATGCTGCCCGCCTGTACTCTTTACTCAATTTCCTACTTTGAGTTGTTGTTCTTTTGTCAGGTGATTGCATTTCAACAAGCGGTATTTGTCGTTAAAACCTCTTTTTGCTGAGATGATGTGCTTTGCATCCATGGCGCAGTCCACACAGGTTAGCAGTAGGGGCAAAGTTTTCTTTTTACTGTGACTTGTTATCAGAATCCTGCAGTACCGCTCCCAATCATGACAGCATTGGACATTGAGATAGGATATTCACCTAATACATTTGTACAGTCAGATAAAATTTTGTCCTGCCATTGTTCTTGCCAGCGTAGAGACTTCACACTTTCTGATTTTAGGCCAGGGGTTAGGATTTTGGCAGGGGCATGGACGAGGGGTTCGGACTTTACTACTATATCTGTTGGTTGTGATTGCTTTCATCATGTTCTTCAATTTTAAAAGTCTGCAATGTGTTTGAAAAAAGCCAACAAGACTGCTGTATAGTCCACCAAAGTTTAGGACCTTTTGAGGTATGTGTCCAGGCCCGGAGTTTTATCTCCAGTAAATCTCCTATTAAGGATCCCTAACCCTGATGCTGTTAAGTTTGAGGCGAGCTGTGAGTCCTTGTGGTAACTCTATGTAAATGGGGGCAATACCTGTTGCCGAATTCATCTTGTGCCTGGAGATTGTTATCATTTACATATGGAATAAGAAGATTAGCATTGAAATCACTAGAGATTGTCATAAATTGTGCGTCATGATCTTATTTCACATTCATAAGGGTTGTTTCCAGTATAAAAGCAGCTGCAAACTTCGACTTCCATTTTGGGTTAATGTAATCATTCAGTAGTATTAATGGTTGTTTCACTGTGTGCGCCCAGCTCTCTATTTTGACTGCTCTGAGCAGGGTGTTGATTTAGGTTGGAGATTTAGTTGCAATGAGATATAGATTGCTAGGCCCAATCTTGAGTGACCCTTGTTGCTCACTCTGGTGGGGATCTTTGAAATCTCCATGTACCCTACCAGGGGCACCGAATGTTCAGGCCAAGTCTCTTGCAACAGTATCACTTGGAACTGCCTAAGGTATTGCACTACTTCCGGGTTTGTGGCCTTATTCTTGATTCCAGATATGTTCCATGAGCATATCAGGAATGGGGGTGAAATAAGTACTTGCAACAGCAGCAGCAGCCTTTCAGTTGATTCTCCAATGCTCTACTGCAGCCTCCCATGGTGTTCTAATGAACACCTAGAGCTCTAACATTCTTATTTACAACAAAAGTGTGGCACACCTAAAGCTATTTTGATTGATTCAAGCTGTAAAATGTAAAACATTTCCTTTAGAAATTAACCTAATGAGGTGAATTGTTTTGTCAGAAATTTAAGTTAATGATATAGAAATCAAGTAAAGTCAAGAAAAGGTTGAGTTTGACCAACAGAAGCCAGGAACAAGGCCAAGATAGAAGAAGTAGCAGTCATGTCATGGGTACAAGGGAGCGTGGACAAAAGAAAACACAATGGATAAGAGTTGTAAGTTGACAGTCATTAACCTTTTTCTAGAACCTTGAATGAGAGTGAAATTGAACTTTTGAGTTTAGGTCTGACCTTTTGCCCTGACACATCTCTAAGTCTGGCTCAAACAAGGATTTATTTATTTAATTTTACTCATAAATTAATATTGCAAAAGGAAAATCAGATGTGGCGGGCTAATATTGAGACTGTAATGTTTCCATTTGTCAGTAAAACTAATTCGTTGATTGCAAACATCGAAACATTAGAACCAAGATTTTTAAAGAATATGGGATTGGTACTGATTCAAATTTACAAACAAGTTTTAAACCCAAATCCCAAAGTATTTCTCAGATGCCTAGGGACACGTGTTCAATGAATTGGTAACAAGGTTATAATGCTTCTTCTCAGCAAAAAGTGGGCACATAAACTTAACCTTACAGTCCAACAATATGAAGCATTTATGTCACTAAAGATGATGAGGCAGTAATAATAAAACCCTCAGACAAGGGGAGGTAATGTTGTTATTCTATCAAGGTAAAAATATGTTGAGGAAGCACATAGATAACTGTCAATGACTAAGTGCTATGAAAAGATTCATGAACAATATTATCTTGATTTCCAAACAAGATACAAGGAAGCCTTGTTAGAATAGTATAAACAAGCAATTTTATATGGGGACGGATTTCTATTTTTGAAACATGGAACACTCCACAGTTCCACCTTATGCCTTCTACATAAGGTCCATTAGGACAAGGATAATCCCTAGTACAACCTATTATTTCATCCCCAAATTTTTTTTTTGAAAATACATCCTTATATGTAGATACCTTTCTGTCCCCTTTTGTTCAGAGCCTCACACCATATGTCAGAGATACTAAAAATTTCATAAATAAGATTCAGAACATCAATTGGGTAAACAATGCACTTTTAGTAAGTCTTGACGCCAGTGCTTTATATTTAAGCATCCAACATTATGATGATATTCGAGCATGCAAATATTACCTTAGTGCACAAGGCATCAACTTTCAACATACACACATGCTACTTGAAATGATTATCATATGTCTAAATGAAAATATATTTCTCTTTGAAAAGCAACATTACAACAAGTACAGGTAACTGCTATGGGCACCTGCTTCACCTTCAGCTATGCAAATTTAGTCATAGGTTGGTGGAAGGAGCAAGTGCTCTGGCCATCGGAAATTGAGCATCACACTGACATCGTAGGTTGGCTGTGATACATTGATGATGTCTGTTTTTTAATTGGGAAAGGGACTGTAAGTGAACTAAATACCTCTCTTATCATCATCTGTAATAACCCGGAAAACTTTTAATTAACAATAAATTATAGCAGAGAAACACTGGAAGTTTTTACTTAAAATTGACAACAGCCAACGCAATCCTAGTAACCCAATTGATCAGGAAGAGTTCTTCTGGAAACTCCAAGCTACATGTGAAAAGCAATTATCTGCAACATTTCAGGTGGAGTATCCCATATAGTGAAGGCTCAAACAGAACTGCAGTTCCCAAGAGACATATATTACAATCTGAGATGAGATAATGTTGAGGTTTAAGAATGGAGAATACACTGTTGAAAATGCTCAAGGAAGCATAAAAAATGTCTGATAAGTGTAGCTAAGAGTATTTACCCTACAGAGCCAAACCCAATAATGCAAGTGACACACAGAGAGTCCAGGATCCTATCTGCTTATTATGGCCTATACCAATCCATCTAAGAGTTTGAGAAACATTCTTCGGAAACATTAGGTTATCTTACAGCAAGATTAATCTCTGAAGCAAGTAGTAAGACCTAGTCCATCTACTATACATAGAAAAAGTGTCTCCCTTAGGGACAGATTAGTACACAGCTACCTGGGACCTGTACAGATATAATGGTAACATCCAGCACCTCACTTTTCTATGCGTGGTAGTTGTAAATCATGTAAATTCAGTGCGCCTGTCAAAGAATACCATTGAGAGCAAATCCAACAGAAACACACTATTTAGAAACAGATTTCTTGTAAAGCAGAATTTGTAGTGTGCATTATATCATGCCTCTATATGCAATGGTATGAAATGGTACATTGATAGTACTACTTTTCTAGTAAAGAAACGTATACTTGAGCATATGCGTACTATAAACAATAAGGATATGACCTATAGCACAGCATGCCTTTTCAATGAACCCCACAATGGTGATTGGAAGACAGTGAAATATTTTGAAAAGGAGTCTATTCCAAAAAATATAAGAGGGGGGTGACAGAACTCTTGTTCTCTGCAGGATGAAGTCTACATATATTTTGGAGGCTGGATATCTCGTACCTAAAAGGATGAACATAGATGAGGAGCTCCATGTTCATTTGTAATACATAAGGATTAGATCAGCTGCTCACTGCAACCTTAAAGTTTAGTCTTGAATTTGTATATAGGATGTTTTAATGGTTTTTCTATTGGTGAGAGGTGTATTTACAAATATGTTTCAGGTCTTTGCTGATTTGTGGGAGAAGGAGCATCCTCCACTTCTGCGTCTATAGATGCGGGGAGTATGGGCAAGTGAAAGGGAGGAGGAGCAGAGCCTTCTTGATGGATTGGTTCAAGTTCATGCAGAGGTTAATGTAGATGGGTCCTTGGTTGTGTGGAGTCTTGTGTGTGTGGGTCGGCAGCTTTAATTGGAATCTCTTCTGTACAGGGAGCCAGTGTAGTTTCCTGAGTTGGGGTGTGATGTGGGTTTGTCGGGAAAAGTCGAGAATGAGTCTGGCTGCGGCGTTCTGTATGGTGTGAAGTCTCTGTAGAAGGTGTGCGGTGATTTCTACATAGAGGGCATTGTCATAGTCCAATTGGCTGCTAATGAGGGCTTGTGTCATGGTGCGTCTTGTGTGTACTGGTAGCCACTTGAAGATCTTACGTAGCATGCACAGAGTGAGGAAACAGGTGGAGGAGATGTTGTTGATCTCTGATTTCAAGGTGAGCTTGTTGTCAATAATTATTCCAAGGTTTCTGGCGTGGATGGAAAAAGTGGGTGCCAGTCCTAGGTCTGATGGACACCAGGAGTCATTTCATGTATGCTGCTGTTGCCAAGGATCAGTACTTTCATCTTGTCTGTGTTCAGCTGCAGGCAGTTGTTCTTCATACTGTCTGTAATGTTTGTCATGCATCTATGGAAGTTGGTTCTGGTGGTGATTGGGTCGTCGGTGAGTGAGAGGATGAGTTGGATGTCGTCTGCATAGGAAACTATGTTGAGACCGTGGGATCTGGCGATGTTGGCCAGCTGGGTCATATATGCATTGAAGACCATGGGGCTGAGGGATGAGCCCCGGGGACACCGTAGGTGATCTCCTTAGGTTCAGAGGTGAAAGGTGAAAGGTGGGAGGTGGATCCACTGGGTTCCTCTGGTGAGGAAGGAGGTGATCCATTTGAGCGTGTCCCCTTGGATGCCGATCTGGTGGAATCTTTCGATCAGTTTATCAATGACAGAGTATTGGAGAGATTCAGCTGCTTCATCATGAAACTCATGAAAGTGCCTGGAGACTGGTGACTAGGGCCCTTGTCTTTGATAACCCTCAGGTGTTTGAGAACTCTTTTGTGGGATGGTAGATTTGTACTACATATATAGATATTAGGACAGGGGCATTTAAGCAGCATATAGACCACAAATTCGCTTTTACAGGTAAGATATTTCCAGATTTTGAACACACGGTTATAGGGTGTTGCAATTTCTCTCACATTCCGAGCATGTCTACAGGCTTTGTATCTACCAAATTTGTAAAAACCATGCTAGTAATCTAAGCCAATTGGAACTTTTTTGATCTTTTGATATGTTGCTCTTTACCAACATATCTCTCATAGAGCGTGCTCTTCTATAAGTCAATATGGGTCTTCTCGAGATAAAATTACCTATCACCGGATCACACCTCAATGGGTGCCAATGTATGTTCAGAAGAGCTCTGACGTGCTCATTCTGTCTATGATAGTCATAGTTACAGATAAATCTGCAACTATTCTCCTGTTTCTCCTTCAAACTGTTTTTCCTCTTACTGGGTTTGAAGAGGATCTCCTCTCTCTCCTTTTTGCCCACTCTATTTTCCGCCTCAGATAGAATATCCTCTAAGTAGCACAGGTGCTACTCGAAGAATATTCTATTTGAGGTGGCAAATTGAGAAGAAATGAAGAAGAAACAGGAGAATAGTTGCATAATTACTTAGATAAGTTTGAAAGAAAAACAAAGGGATTGTCAGGCATAGTGCTCACACAGGCAAATCCTCTGCATACTAAGCAAGGATGTGCTACAGTGTGTACCTTAAGTAAAATAGTCACCACTAAATGATGATGACCTCGCAGGGTGGTTAGGAAACTAAAGCAAGAAAAATGATATAACCTTCTTACATATCAAGCATGAATCAGTATGTTGTCTTATTGTCCACACACTTACTGCACAACCACATAGCCCAGGGCTAAGGGGTAAGGTACAGTGACAGTAGTTAAGTGTGCAAGGACATATTGCTATTCTAAGCTTTACCTTCGTGCAAAATTTTGGAATAGTAAAAATTATAACACTTGCTAACCGAACTTTCAACTTTTCTGGTCATAATTTTGGATCAAGTAAAGTATATAAAGAAGGAAAAAAAAATTTTGTTTCCTAGAGTTTTTAGGTTAAAGGAAATTAAAAATACTTTACCGAAGAAACATTTGTAATGCAGAACTTTTCAATACTTTCTTTGGCATGAATGGTTCTATATTTAAATATTACCTAATAATATATGTTTATATGAAAGAATATTGATCACATTAAACAATAATGTTCTCCACTTTCTTTTACTATTTTCAGCCTCTTTTCAGAAATAAAATTACTTTAGTGTTGATACTATAGGAGGGCTTACATTTGTTTTAAACATATGTTTTCCATATGCATCCATATGATTAAATTTTTCTAAAGCTCTTGGCTTAAGAAAAGCACTAATCTGTACAAATGTTAAATGGTCTATCCAATTTAGGTTTCTAGTAATGAGCAGGTCTAAATACTTATAGGAGTCTACTTTGTCCACTTTATTTATCGAAGTCAAATTAATTTGTTTTTCCAAAGAACATTGTTTTGGTTTTCGCATTATTTACGTTCAAAAGGTTAACCGTACAATACTCTGCCAGAGCATCAAGCTTTCTTTCCAGTCTCAGGGCAGTATTGTCTAACAGGATCAAATCATCAGCATGTAACAGACAGGGGATGAGGACACCTCCCATTTTGTGATGTTTGTTTCTTTCAAAACTGATGGCAAGTCTGCCAGATATATTCCAAAGAGAGATTATATCTGGCAGACGTTTGATTCTCTTTGACAATGGAACTGAGATACAATTCTGCTTGAGCCCAAATCAGAGTATAAAATGATTTAATGAAAGAAAAAAGGCCTATTGGAATCTTCAAAGTTTCTAACTTCCTTCAGAGGCGTTCTCTATCCACTGAATTAAATGCTATTTGGACATCAACAAAACAACAGCATAATCTTTGATTTAGCTCCATTGATTTCTGAGCAAGTGCCCCTACTGCAAAGCAGAGCTCTATTGTGGAAACGCCTGCAAGGAATCCTCCCTGTTCCATTAGCAGAAGGCTCTTTTCATTTATCCACTCCTCTAAATGAGAGAGAAGAATTTTTCAAATACATTAGAGATAGAGTCTGCTCAGCGGATTAATCTGTAGCTGCTTGGTAAGCTTCTGTCTCTCTCTTTGTAAAATGCTTTTTTCACAGCTCCAAGCCATGTCATTGGAATGTTTCCTCTCTAAGTGCCCAATTAGGAGTTTGGTGGTCCACAGGCCGCTAGACTCGTGGGGGTACAGCTGTGGCGGTCTCCCGATTGCCCAATTACGATTCGGGCAGTTGGACTGCCACATCCCAACCGCAGTCAACAGAGAACCACTGTTCCCTAGCAGTGTTGCAGCAGTCACAAGGCCGCAATATGCTTGTCGTGACCGGCATATTATGAGTTTCCTCTCCATCGGCGGAGTCATGGAGGTTCCTCATCCAACATGTGCCCTCCTGTGTGCATGCACCCCAGTTCCTGCACGGCATTGACTTTTCAGTCCATGCCATGCAGGAATTGTTTTTGGTGTTTGCATTGAGGCACCCATTTTTAGAGGCACTGCCGTGGGAAGCTAAAAACCAGTCCGCCAGCCAGGAGGAAACTCTGACCACGATTATGGTGGTGCAGAGACGGGGTGGACCCGGCGCTGCACCGCCAAAGTCATAATCAGTCCCTAAGCCATCCATTGGAATAAAGGTTTTTAAGGGGTTTTTTGTGTGATTTTGTGGTCACTGAACCCTTACTGGCCTTTAACTGTACTTGTTTTCAGTTAATTTCATGTTTATATGATGTACTGCATTCACCTGCCATGTACCCTTTTTGTAATGTGCATGGCCTTCGGCCAGGCCATGTGCCCAACCCACTAAGGCCAGCAGAAGGTTGGGCACAGGGCCTGCCAGGTCCCAATTTGCTAGCTGCCAAATTTCATGCAGAATCAGTATACAGCGCTAAAGTTAACAGTGAATGAAACATTTACTGCCCCCATGTTTCTTTGCCCTTCTGGTGAATCTGCTCAAAACCTGACATAACTAACAGAAAGTTAAACCTGCTAAACTTCTTCCAAATTTTGCGTGGATTCTTCAAATGGTGTGTAATGTATTAGCAAATGGACGTTTTTATGACCCGCCCATTAAATCTGTCCCGTAATGGATCTATCTGACATTGAGAAAAAAATGTGAGGCTAAACATGCTAACTCTTTGCAAATACCGTGCAGATCCAATGTTTTCACTCCCCCTTGACTCCTCTCCTTTAGTTCTCCATGAAATCAGAAGTACCTGCACTGAATATTGCTTGCTATCTGCTGGGCTACATTTGATGCAGATTAATCGACCAGTGCTAAAGTTATAAGCAAACAGAAAATTATACTGCCGCCCCCAAATTTGATTGTGCCTGCCTTGATTTATTATATTGAACCCACAGCGATTCCAAGAGGTAATGTACCTATATATCACAAATTTACAATAAAAATAAAACAGTGCCCAACAGAAAGTTGTGTGGACTACTTAATTAACCCCTCTGCTGTTGTTATTGTTTACACTGTGTATTGTTTTTATGCGTTTGTTTAGTGTAGTATGTTGAGCACAAATTGTTTGTATATTGTAATGTGATATGTTTGTGTAAATCCATTATCTAATAAGAATTTCAATTGCTTTCAACTTTCTATTGGGCACTGTTTTATTTTCATTGTAAATTTGTGATATTTAGGTACATTATCTCCTGGAACTCCTGTGGCTTCCATATGATTCGCCTGCCCCTGGTTCTGGGTCAGTAGGGCTGCCCCTGTGTGGCTAGCCTGCCATGATTTACTAATAACAAACCAATCCTTCGTAGTATTTGCCAAATTGTGTGCATGTTTGTCACACAGTGTCAATGTTATTCGCAAATTAACACTTTCTTCCATATTAACGGGGGTCCCCGTTTGCTAGATCTGCATGAACTTAAAACTTAAAAGCGCACTGGGACTGAAATGGTTACATTGTCATGAGTAAATCAAAAATATTTTTCATGACCCCCTTTACCTTTGCCCCACATTTTATCTTCATAAACATTAAAATACCGGCTCTGGGTGCAACTTGATAACTGCCCGCCACCTGTGATGCAGGTTCATCAAACAGTGCTTTTTAATAGCCCCTCCTCTAACTTTGCCCCGCTCAATGGACTGGCACCAAGGTTGACATAGCAATAGAAAACTGATCTTTTAAGGGTTTTTGCCAAATTTTGTGTAGGTTCATGAAACAGTGCTAAACTTTTAAGCAAACAAGCACCTTTTTTGCCCCCTACTTCATAACTGCCTCCCATGATGCATCTGCGCAGGTTTAAAAATACCAACAGCAATCTCAGCATACGAAGAGTCTGATTCACAAAATGTATTTTCTGGTACATGAAACATTACTACAGTAGTACTGCTTACTACAAAATGCAAATCACAAACCTAAGAATGGAAATCTATACATCTCTCATCTTTCGTATAGTGAGATCTTCACACCTGTACGTTTACTACTTAATAGTAAATGTGAAAGGGACCAGGCAAATGGCTGGAAAATGGGGAATACCTGCTACTTAACATGAGGTGTTTGGGGAGAAGTAATGAGAGGTTTAGGCAGGGGTAAAGAGGGGTTTAGGGAGGGACAGACACCCACCCACAGAACAGTAAGCCCATTTCTACTCACAAACTGCATTTCTAGAGTTACTACAGTCAAAAAGGACCCAAAACAGTAGTAAATGTACCCCACCTCAAACCTGAAGCAAGTCCAGTACCATACATAGCCAACCACTAATAGTGCATTGTTGCAAGGTGGAATATTAGGTGGTGTGGCTGGGAGGCATTACCATGCAATATTCTCACAATACACAGAGATGATCCTTGGAGTCAACAACAATAATCCTTAGCTCAGTCCTGGTAGTGTGGCAAAGAGCAGTCAGGCATTCCTGGAGGAATATATGTTAAGCATTTGACAGTACTATTAGGGTACATACGAAATTGAGACAACTCGAAAGAAATCCGACACCAATTTATAAAAATAGAGCTTATTTTTATATAAATATAGATACCAAAACAAAATTTGTATCATATATACAACCGGAGTTGTGGATTTTTAAAGCGTTCAAAAATAAATGCAGCACATCTGTCAAACTGGTCCTATTGAAATGAATAGGGGAAAACACAGGTGACACTCAGTCACTTGCAGGGTGCGGTCAAACGAACCCTCTTATGGATAAGGTCATTCAGGTCTCTAAACCAAGTTCCAACAGTCGTTACTTCGTTATCTTGCCCAGGGAGTCCTGGTGCAGAGGTGACTTGGCTGCCCTTGGTACTGAACGAGATCCGCAGGAGCTGTCAAACTTGCGGCACTTGACAAAACCACACTTGGAGATGGCGTTCCACTCTACCCATGGAGAGTAGAGGCCTTTGGGGTCCTAGGACCTGGGTTCAATAGATGGATTTCTTCTACCTTTCTCTGCAACTCCGGGTGCAGAGGTAACTGTCAGCTGGTAATCACCGGGGCAGGTCAAGCCAAAGATGCTTTACCACACACTCATCGACTCCACCTTTAGAATGCAGGAACACAGCAGCGGGGTCGTTGCTGATGTTAGTTGCTTTGAGTTACTCTCAGGCTGGAGATGTCACTCAAGGGGTTGATCACCCGACCGGCGATCACCAAGCCTTGGCTGCGGCAAATGTAGTCCACGGTTACTTCAGCAGCTGTAGGTTGACAGGAGTGGAGTAGCGACTTAAAACTTGGTAAATGCTTAGCTACCACTCCGGACACCACTTCAGGACACCACTTCTCTTCAGACTCTCCTCAACACGCCCAGCAGGCCAAAATTCTTGTCACTCAGCATGTCAATTTTCCTGCAGCTTGCAGAGGACTAGTCCCACCAATCCAAGGGAGTCTGCTTTAGTGTCTGGCATCCACTGGAGTCCCTCTTGCTGGGAGCAATGAGCTTTTGCTGTCAAGATTGCCGGTCCCGCTCTCGAGCCTGTAGCACAATGGGGCACTGGCAATCTTCGATACCTACCTGTTTCGCTGCCGCACATGCGCAAGCAATGGCAGGGGAGCTTAAAGTCACTCTGTCTCCGTACTGAAGCACTTCCCGTTCCAGCTTCGGTGTTTCGGTCCTGTTCCTTCCGGTTCACTCCCTTAAGCTTCCGGGTCACGTCACTTCGGCGTCCTCTGGCTCTTCTTTGGGTTACCGGCGTTCTCTTTCATCTCCGTGGCACCAGCTCTACGCGCCTCTCCCTGGTGTCTTCTGCTCGGTCCTGGCTGCTTTTCGACTGTTCTCGGCTCCCACGGCACTTCATCTCAGCTCCTGCATCACAGCAGCACCCTCCGGTTCCCCTCTGACTCTATACAAAGGGAAAGAGAATAATTGAACAACCATTAACCCCAACACTACGGTAACATTGCTTTCAGCGCTGAGCAGAGTCTGAATAATGAATTAATACTGTAAATACTTATATATTTTTTGTTTCCTTGTCCATGGCGATGTGTTTTTTTCTGTCGTTTTTTCCTTTATATATAAAGTTCCATTCCTGAAAGTGAAAGGAGTTTTAGTTTATTCTACCTGGTATCAAGGTGGAAGCATCTTAAGTTCCATACCTCAGGCATTTGCTCTAGAGTAGTTCGAGTAGTAGATAACCAGTCTTTGGGGTCCTCCACTTCAAGTCCATAGGTGGGTTTTGTGTTCTCTCTCTTGTATTCTTTTTCTTTTATATTTACTGCACTCGTGCGTACACCTTTTCCTTTCATCTACTACAGACAAGGAATTAGCCCCCTCTCCACCAATACTGCTGGGCAACACTAGCGGAAGAAGGGAAATGTTCAGGTATCTTAGAGTTACACACTTTTTCCTCTGATTCCCTTTAGAGTCAGTATATTCCTTACATACTTACACTTCTTGTTTTGTTCTTCAACAGAAACTTCTCCAGGTCCGGGTCCTGGCCTAAAGTGGGGGCATCGTGGGAAATCCTCTTCCTTTCTTGATTTTTTCCCTTCTTCCCCTGGTCTGCTGTTGTTGCTTTGACTTAGTTGGGTAGGATAATGGCTGGGGGAGGTTGGGACCTCTCGCCTTTTGCATGGTGTTCCTGCAGAAAACGTGAGTAGGAATTTGACAGACTTGACAGAACATGAAGCCGAAGTCAAATATTCCGCCCGAACGCCATGGAAATGAGCCAAGTAACACTCACAGATTTAGCCCATATGCTTGGCAACCTTCAGAAGGAGACCCAAGCTCCAGCAACCCGAGTAGATTCCATCCAGCGGGGCATGAGACCTGAGTCCAGTTTATGGAACATACCAGGAGGTGCAGGGGTTCAGTTTCCATCCCCCTCCCGGCCCCCAGCCCAAATGTTCCTGTCATACAAGTGACGACCCCTCCGTCTATTCCTTTGGCTCCTCCAGAAAGGTTCATGGGGGATCCTACTAAATTTGCTGCTTTTATCAGTCAGTGCTAACTCCATTTTATGTGTAAGGCTTCTTGTTTTCCGAATGATCAAGCTAAAGTGGCATTTGTAATTTCCTATTTAGGAGGGACAGCAGCAAACTGGTCTATACCTCTCATAGAAAGGAACGACCCACTTCTACGTAATTACACAGCCTTCAGGGGAGAGTTACACACTTTTTCCTCTGATTCCCTTTAGAGTCAGTATATTCCTTACATACTTACACTTCTTATTTTGTTCTTCAACAGAAACTTCTCCTGGTCTGGGTCATGGCCTAAAGTGGGGGCATCGTGGGACATCCTCTTCCTTCATTGATTTTTTCCCTTCTTCCCCTGGTCTACTGTTGTTGCTTTGACTTAGTTGGGTACGATAGTGGCCGGGGGAGGTTGGGACCTCTCGCCTTTTGCATGGTGTTCCTGCGGGAAACGTGAGTAAGAATTTAACAGACTTGACATTTGCCACAGACACTCGTCGAACACACAGTTCCAGTACATGGTCTCTTCAGGGCACTTAAGTGTCCTCTCTTTGTGCTGCGGCAATGTCCAAAGTCTTGTTGTCAGTGACGGCATCTTCTTTGTGCCTCTTCTCGAATTCAAAGTCAAAACTGAGGTTCTGGTGTCAGGGCAGCACCTTAAATCCTAGTTTAGGGGGCGTTAAGGGTGAGGGACAGTGGCCAATGGACTACTGGTCCCTGCAGCTAACGGCCTTTGACGTGGCAACATCTTGTGGGTGTGCTTCACCTTTCTTCACAGAGTCCTCTAGTTTAGGGTCCTCCAACATGGCAGAACCTTTCTTTGGCTGTACAGACCTCCTAGCCCACCCGAAAGGTGTTGCTAGCCTTTTGGAAGTGTACGCCTCCTGAATAACACATTTTCACACCTGTCGAGCTTGAAAGGGCGGGAAGGGCTTTGTCATCGAGTGGGGGGCAAGTAATTACACATCAAGGGTGGTGAAAGCCTTTGAGGCTCTCTGCCTTGATGACTGTACACACTAGCCATCCTGAGAGGGCAAGGTGTGACCTCCTTCCTGCCCAGGCCTGTATCTCCATCCTGGGGAAGTGCTAGCAAATCCCACCGGGAGAGCAGACTCTTGTCTTGGCGGCAAACAGCTTGGATAAACCCGCCAAAGCACTGGGTCACTGTATCCTAAGGGGGCATCCACTCAGGGTGGCACCCCTGTGCATGCCAGCTCATCCTCGTCACAAGAATTGTGTTGAGGGTGAAAAAGCTTGGCATTTGACATCAAACACATTACAATTCAGTCTTTCCATAATGGAATTGGCTATCTCAAATTTTCTTGGTAGCTATGCCATGTTACTCTATGGACCACAGTCACTTACAGCAAAACCTTGCTTTACAGGGTTACTGTAAGGATATATATGCCTAAACATATACAACCACACCTTTAATATAATGCATTCTATCTCGGGGTTTAGAAGGACAACCTTAAGAGTGACTTATTTACATTAAGGCAGTGGTGTGGCTCTGCAGCACCTGATGTGTGCAGAGTCACTCTCGAGCAGACAGGCTGCTCATGGTGGCTGCAATGGCAGACCTGCAGACACCCTTTTACTTGAGTTACACATGGTGGCACAACCAGTGTTGCAGCCCTGGTGACCCCTTTACCACCTTTGGCCTGGGTACCAATGGTACCACATACTAGGGACTTATAAGGGGGAAAAGTACATTGCCAATTCGGTGTACCAATTCACATTATTTTTAGGGGAAGAGCACAAGCCCTGGGGCCTGGGTAGGAGGCCCCAGTGCACTATCAGAGTTAAAAACCAGCATCTAGCAGTCTAAAATGGTGTAAAAATTGATGGGTCATCTGCAAAGAAACCTAGTTTCCATCATGGCCCCCTTCCAGCCAATACGCCTAGGTGACTCAACCGACCCCTGGGAGAGTATAGCTGGCATGTTAGGCGAGGAAGCAGGAAGGAAACTGCCTATTTTATTGCATGGCCTACTCTGACTCACATCCTCTCTGCAAGGTCGCTCCCTCTGGGAGGCTGACCCATCTCAACAGTGATATGACCCATTTTAAAACTAGCCTTTGCTATAGCTGTTTTATTTTCCTTCTCCCCTTTTACCTTGGATAGTGATGTGCCCTACTCACTTATCCCTATCTTAGCTAAGGCGGCACATAGCTTACCCACAGAGGTTACCCAACACTTGAGCAACCTCACCATGACCAGAACGGTCAGGGTACCTAACTTGCTTTTGGCTATGGGGTCTGCCTCTCATGCCAAATATAGTACAGCCATGAAGGGCAGCTCCCAGCAGAGGCTACTGACAGCTGTCAGTATCCAAAACCACATCCTAAGCTCTCCACTGACACGTGGCTGAGCTGCCTCAGGGGCAACTGTGGGTTCTTGTAACATCTCTTGCTGTTCTGAGTGGGGGGCTACCACATCTTGTGGCAGACACCCTTCTTCCACTCTCCCTTCTGTCAGAACAGGGACAACAACCTTTTTCTGCATAGCTGCCTGACTGTTCAGGACTTCTTCAAGAACAGGCAAAGCCTCACCAGTTCCAAATTTGGGCTCTACCCCTACTGGGTCAGAAGGCCCTTGGGTCTCTGGTTCCTTCTTTACAAGTGGCTCCCCTTTCCTTCTTCTCTTTCCTTTCTTTTGGGATACTGATCTCTCAACTACAGGGACTGCATCTCCAGGAACTTGGGGTTGGAAGGTGCTCTCGGCAACTATCCTACTTGAGTTCTGACCAACCTCTGGTAGGTCATTACTGAGGACACAATCCAAGGGGAGGTCGGAGCTGACCACCACCTTCTGCCAACTAAGGGTACCCTCCCTCTCCAGGTACACTATGGATACAGGCCTAACTGAAACCTTCCCAGAGGCTACCCTTATCTTCTTAGTTACTCCCTCTACATACTGATTTGGGATCACCACCCGGTCACTACTGTGGTGTGATTGGCACATGTGTCTCTCAGGCCAATGGCAGGGATTCCATTCCCCTGAATGGAGAGGAAGTGCCTACTCCCACCCTCAGAAATCACCAGCTTACCATCTGTTCATTTTCCCAACTAAATGCTAAGAGGCCCTCCTCATCTGAGGAGTCCTCCCCTATGGCTACACTGGACAACCCAGTGCTAGCTGCCTTCTTCTTGGAACAGTCTGGGTCACCTCTGTAGTGACCTGACTGTTGGTAGTCAAAACACAGTCTGTTATCCAGAAACTTTTTAAGCCTGGGATCCCCCTGCCTCTGCTTGTCAGAGTTGGGGGGTGATTTACTCTCCTCCTTTTTAGGGTTCTGGGGTCCTGAGGGAGTCTCTTTGGTGGGCTTACCACCTCCCTCCTTTGACTTTTGTGGGCCTAACCGTCCCCTGTTTGGAGTCACCTCCCTGGGACTTCTTGGGCACTCTTGACCTTACTCACTTATCTGCTTTCTTTCCCGACTTGGTTTGGGAAGACAAATCAGAATCTACCAGATGCTGTTTCAATAAATCTACGGTGTAGTTACTCAAAATGTGCTCCTCTATAATCAAATTATACAGCCCATCATAAGTTTCCACTTTATTACCCACTACCCAGCCATCCAGTGCTTTGACTGAGGAGTCAACAAAGTCCACCCAAGTTTGGTCCTGCCTCTTCCGGGTCTCTATGAATGTTACTCTGTACTCCTCTTTGGTGAGTCCAAATCCCTCAATCAGTGTCTCCTTCACTCATGAATAGGTCTCAGCCAAACTCTCATCAAGGTTCAGAAGTCTATTTCTTACCTTCACTGAGAATAACTCCAAAAGTAGAGAGCCCCAGTGTTGGCAACCTAACCTCATTCTGCAAGCTCGCTCCAAAGCTGTAAACCACTTGGTTATGTCATCTTCATCATTAAACGTTTGGACAATCCCTTTGGGGATCTTAGGGTCAAGAGACTCTTCTTTACCTCTGTTGCTGCCACCATCCTTGGGGACTAGGCCCCATCTAATCATCTTTTCCTCTAGGGCTAGTCTCCTCTCTACCAGTTTCAGTCTTTTCTCCTCCAAGGAGAGTTCATCAAGCTGGGCATGGAAGTTTCCTACCACCCTACCAGTGGAAGGAATTCTAGAGTGACCTCTGTCACTTTCCACTGGTGAAGGGGGTCTGGGGAAGTTCTGTGATTCAGGATCATCAGAGACTTCTCCTTCATAAACCTGGGCTGCAACCATCTCCTCATCCTCTTCTGTGTGACCAAAAGAGAAGTGGTCATCGCTATCTAAGTTTTCTAACTCATAGTTTCTGAGAGCCTGTTCCAGGTCCTCTCTCTTAGAGATTGCTCTAAAGCTAATGCCTCTAAGCTTACATAATGCCCTCAGATCATTGATCTTCAGGAGAAAAAGGGTAACTCGTGATGGAGAGCTTTGTTATTTGAGAGACTGAACTAAGTATCCAGCCAGAAGCTGAAATGCTCAAAGTGTACCCAGGAAACCTCTGCTCAAATCTCTGCTTTCTCAGTTGGCCAAATTGTGTGAGCCTGGCCAAATATTTTCACTTGGAAGACTCTCCTTTTCCTTTGAGTGGTCAATTTGAGCACACCCCAGTAGTTCAGTCCAGGATGTGAGCGACAGAAAAGGCACTTCTGTATAGTTTAATGGGTAATAATGTTGCTTCACATCTCTTTCTTGGCTGAGTCATAGCAAAACCGACAGTACAAGTTATGTAAAAAAATAATTATTTTCAATAAATGTCACTCCATGCACTGATATAACCTGATATATTACTCTGAAGCACTTTTTGAAGAAAAAACCTTTATTTTTGCTTGACATTAGTTGTGTGATTTGCATGCCTAATCTTGAAATAGCTCCGCCTCGGCTTTGCCCTTAGAGTTCGTACCCCGGTCATAAGAAACTCTGAAACGATCCACCATAAGTGCTGCTGAAGAAAGTGAAGAAATTAAAGGGGGGGTGGGGGGGTATGGGTTTTAAGGAAAAAAGGTACGTTTGGAAAAGTATTTTTATGTTGGAAAAATAGTGACTCCTGAAGATAGATTAGAAATGTGTCCACGTTTCTGTTAATAGACTTGTATATTGTATTGCAGATCTAGGAAAGCGCCGTGACTTTTATATTTTTCTAAATACCATTCACAAGTCTTTTGAGCAGTAACCTGCCTTTGAAACATGGGTAAATAAATACCTAAACTTGATATAACTTCGCTATCGTTGAGACCTTGCCTAGGTTACACATTTTTGTTGTTGTAAATCAGGCTCTTCCATTCTCTGCATCACAGTGAATTATACTGCATCTATTTAAGTGCTATATAATAGCATAATGCCCAGCATAGATGGCTCCATAGAACCCACCACTGTTTGCCCTCAAAAATAGTCCTGGAAGATGTTACTCAGCTGTCGGAAGCATTCTCTCTGCATGGCAAGCAGCACTGAGGAAAAATAAAGACAATTTTGCTTAGAATGTTTGAATGGGTGACGAAGGGCAATCTGCCTCGCCTCCCGGCTTCCATACATTACTCTGTGATTGACAGCCACAAAAGAAATACAGTGCTAACAAGAAAGCTAAGAAGTAGAAAGGTGTTAAGAAGGAGATTAGGGTAAATGTGGGTTCAGACAGATGGCGGTGTGGACGATTAGCTACAAAATATGAGCTATACACGAGGCATTGTGTAGCTCGGGTGCCATCAAAGTGTTTGGGGGGGAAGCAAGGAATGCGAGGTAAAAGAAAGATTAACTTTTAAATGGAGCTTGGTCATAAAAAGATATTAGGAAATGCGGAGAGGGAGGAGATTACAAAATTGTCAAGTGGACCGATCATCCGATTAAGATGAAGATGTTGTTCTGCTGAAGAGACTACAATATGTATATCACATTTTCAAGAAATATTGCACCTAGATAAATGCCTGTTGATAATATGCAAAACACAGATACAGACAGCACTTTGTTATTCCTAAATATACATGAATGTAAAGCAGAATGTGCTTTGCTGTTTGGCTATCATATAGCTTACTCTCATATCACACTACAGGGCTGCTACATACGATAAGAGGATAATGGAGTAAAACATAATTATATATATATATATTGCAAGTTACCTTGGAGCTGCATGACCTTCTAAAGGTGCCGCGTTTGCCTTTTCAGCAGCATTCGTACTACATGGAGTAACACCGGTCATAAGGATGCAATCCGCTTTTCATTTATTTCTGTGTAAATTATCCTTCTAATTCCTTTTGATATTATCAGATTTTTTTTAATTATTTGATAAATATTGTTCCAGAAGTCAATATTTTTTCAGAATTAATTATTAGAGCACTCTCCTATTGAGGATGGACAGCTAAACCTTGAGCCAAGCTTGTCAGCAAACAGCAAGGCATCACTCACAGTGAATACAAATCCTACTGCTAGAATTCCCTATGCTAGGCTCCCTTCATTTCGACTGTGCTGGTGTTCAGTACTTAGGGAGCTAATTGTATGCAGCATCTTGCCAAGCATATGTAAATGAACCACCAGGGCTTGCCCTAATCACCACAACGTATCTGGGCAAGGACATGAAAACATAAAAAATTATATGTGGGAAACGATCAAACTAGTTTTCTGTAGGAAAAAAATCAATTAGTACCTATATATGGGAACCTAGTCCCCAGGCTTATTATTTTAATAATTTAAGCACTCACAAATCTGCCCCAAATTGACTTTCACAACGAAACTTTATATTTTCTTGAAAATAGATAAAAAGAAAAAAGAAAAAAATATAATGATCAAAAAACATAACAATCATTAATAATTCATGATTCCATCCTACCCATACAATCTAATGACGGTTGCAAACAAACACCAATACATATGCAATCCGTATAGGAGATAGTCCAGTACACACAAAAAAGGGATACTTCCAACCTCCCCTGAGTCCAAAAAGTGTATCCGTGAATCTTTACATGTAATTTTTGATCCGTCAGACTTCTCCAACTGATGTGGTTGACGAGTTTCGGCCTACTGAGTCGGGCCTCATCAGGACATGGGCAAAAAAGAAAGACCGCCTACAAAACAATATACTGAAATCAATACATCAAAATACTCTACGTAACTCACCAAAGGTGCCGCAACTCCCATGCATGTGACTGTGCACGCACTTCAAGTAAAAACACATGAGAATGAGAACCACGTAAAAACATATAAAAACAGAACAGAACCTCATGTTAGATAATAGAGCCTCGGTGGACTACAAGGAGAAATTTAATAAAGCCACCACCTGTGCGAAACTGATGTCATCCCTATCACCTGGTGCCCCAACAACCATGCAAAAAACTAAGGGGGTGATTAGGATGGCGGGCGGACTTAAGTCCGCCCGCCACCCTAGCGGTAACGGGACCGCCCGCCTGCCTTGCGGCGGTCCCGCCACCCCAATTATGATGCGACTGCCACCGCGGCAGTCGCATCTGGGATTTTAACATTGCGCCGGGTGCTGCGGGCTGCAGCACCCGCCGCAATGTTGAAATGCCATGTTGTGAATTGCCATGCACAACGTGGCAGGCACCGCGCGGTGCCTGCCACCTTGTGCATGGCAATGTACCAGTGCAGCCCCCCACCCACCCCGGGGGCCCGCAACGGGCCCCCAAAGCGAATCCCCGCCAGCCTTTCCATGGCGCCATCGCCGCCATGGAAAGGCCAGTTTCCGCACACATCCTAATATGGATGGCGGTGCCTGGTAGGCACTGCCACCATATTATGCCCCAGCTCCGCCCGGCCAGCAATTGGAACGATTGCCGACCGGCGGAAAAGCGGTGGACGCACTTTGCGTCCGCCGCGATACCCCCGCCATTATAATATGGCGGGGGTAAATCGGGTGGCGATGGCGGACGGATCGCCACCGCCTGGCCGGCGATGGCGATCCGCCCACCATCCTAATCACCCCCTAAGTGAGGAAATGAACAGCAGTATGCCAAAATTCTGTGCCCATAAGGTTTGTGCACACTAAGGGGGCAAGTACTCACAATGTTCTATACGGCCATAAACCGGGAAAACCTCCTACTGATGCTCCGCACTATGTGTCTCCAAAGGGGCCTGGTAAAAACCCAAAAGGGAAACAAAATCAAGAAACTGTGCCGTGTCCCCCGCATGAATGAAAGGCCGAGGAAGAAGAAAATAAATTACCTAAAAGGACTAAAGTACTCTCCTCCAAGAGAGCATGCTAAAGGGGGCTTCGGAACGATACCCGAACTTTCCCTTTGCCACGCTTACAAATGCTTCGGAACGATAGCCTTACCTCGTGTTCAAACAATCACTTTGTGGGCGAAAGAAAAACTGGTTAAAATCCCCAGCACCTGACCAAGGCCCGCTAGAGGACACATACCTAAAACTACAAAGTGGGCGACGTCCTGGTAAATACCTTGATTATACTTCATCTTGCCAAGCAATCCTAATTAGGGAGTGTAGGGAATGTAACAACTCACCTCAATGGCAACTGTAGGAATATTGTTGTTTTTAATAATATAGTTGTAAAAATATCGTTTTTTTATTATTTTTATATGCTTTAGTTATTATTATAACTTTAGGGGTTAATATTGTTGGTATAATGTAGATTTTCCACAGCCTGCTGAACAGAAAATCTGGATTTTATTAAGGACACGGAGGCTAACATTATGCAATCTCCTTTTATTGCCAGCTCACAGCAGCAACAATGAATAAGAATTTAGAACTTTGAGAACATTCAAACATCTATAAAGTTCAGCTACAGGCAGCCATCTTCCTTCTTTTATTCTGCGCTGCGAACGAGAAAAACTTTAATCCAAACAATTTCCTGAAGAATAAGTCCAGGAGAAGAAAGCTTGCGGATCCAAACTCCGTTACTCTGAAAGAAAATAAAGAATGCGTTACTCTACTCGGGTGGGTGTCAGTGGTGGGATAATCTTAGCCTCCGTGTCCTTAATAAAATCCAGATTTTCTGTTCAGCAGGCTGTGGAAAATCTACATTTTATGGCACGACACAGAGGCCAATATTATGCAAGTTCAAAGTGCATTCAATACATTATCAATTACATTAGACATTGGTTTAAAGTAACAGCTTTTAAACATGCTCTCATTAGACCAGTCAGCTGGCCTTAGAATGTCCTGTAAACCCCCTCCCAAGATGAAAGCTTTGGAGGCTGAGGCGCCTCTAAGTGAATGAGCACCAAAAATAGAGGTGTCCACACCCCCTTCAATCATAACATCTTTTACCCATCTAGCCAGGGTAGAGGGGGAAACGGTTTTGTGAGGTCTCTTATGAGATATTAGTAGTTGTGCTACGCCATTTCTTAGATTAAGGGTTCTCCTTTCATATTCTTTCAAGCATTGCACTACACACAGTCTTGGGTTGCCAGAAAAGTAAGGATAGAAGATAGTAGAGGAAAGGGTCTTGGTTCTTCTTTTAATATAGAAACATACTCCCTCAGGCTGGTAAGCTTTACTGGTGATATCTAAAGCTCTAACGTCAGATGTACGTCTAAATGAAACGAGACATAGGAGGGTTGTGAGCTTATAAGAGAGTTTTTTAAGGGACAGATATTGATTATCACCCCAGTTCTCTAGAGTTTGAAGGATCAGTTTAACATCCCAAAGAGAGGTGTACTTAGGTATGGGAGGTTTGAGCAACCTAATGCTTCTCATAATCTTCCTTGTTAAAGCATTTTGACCGACGGGTAATCCATCTATCAGGCAATGACCGGCAGAAATGGCTGATCTATAAATGTTTATTGTCCTATAAGACAAACCTGACTCGAATAATTCTGTTAGGTAATTTATTATATGGACTACATCAGTTGAAATGGGATTGATACCCCATTGAACACACCAACAAATCCATTTGTTCCATGCCAGTCTATATGCTTTTCTCGTGCCAGGTGCCCATGACTCAGATATGAGTCTGAAAGCATTTGACGAAAGGCCAGGGATTTCCCATTGTCTCCGGAAATCTTCCATGCCATCAGTGTGAGGGAGCCTTCTTCTATCAGAGGATGGATTTCTCCTCGAGGGCCTAGGAGTAGGGTCTCGAAGAGGGGAATTAGTAAGGGGAAATCTATTGACATTTCCAGAATTACGGGGAACCACGCTTGGGATCTCCAAAGTGGAGTTACCAGTACTACTGTTTCCTTGAATCTGCGTGTTTGTAGGAGGAACCTGGGAAGCATAACAAATGGAGGGAAGGCATATGGCCTTAAACCTCTCCAGTCCTGAAGGAAGGCGTCCACCCCAGCTGATTGAGGGTCTGGCTTCCAGCTGAAAAACTGTGTCAGTTGAGTATTCAATCTGTCCGCAAAGAGGTCTATGCTGAAGGGACCCCATATGTGTTGGATGTGTAGGAATATTTCCCTGTCTAGTCTCCAGTTGCTGGAGTCTTTGAAGTTCCTGGAGAACCAGTCTGCTACTCCATTGCTCAAACCAGGAATGTGTTGAGCTACAACTGAAATTCCTTTGCTCAAACAATAACCCCAAAAGTCCTTTGCCAGGTCCGCTAAATCCTTGGAATGTGGTCCACCCATCTTGCTCACATATTGGACTGCTGAAATGTTGTCCATGCGAAGCATTACACAACATTTCATCTTTTCCGGAGTGAAACTGCGGACTGCAAATGACCCCGCCAAGAGTTCCAAGCAGTTGATGTGCATGTTCCTCTCTTGGTCTGACCAACGTCCCCCTGTGGAATAGTTTCCGCATCTCGCTCCCCAACCCTCTAGGCTTGCATCTGAATCTATCACCAATTCGGGTTCCTCCCCGAAGATTGCCCTCCTGTTCCACGCTTGAGCGTTCTTGAGCCACCATTCTAATTCCTCCCTTGAGTCCTGATCTAGGGATAAGGTTTGAGAATAAGATTGGTTTATGCGAAGGTATCTCTTTTTTAGTCTTTGGAGGGCTCGATAGTAGAGTGGTCCCGGGAAAATGGCTTGGATGGTTGAGGATAGCAGACCCAGGATTCTTGCTAGACACTTTACAGTGATAACTTTTTCTGATAAAATCTTTTTTATTTCTTTGCGTAATTTCTTTAGCTTTTCTTTGGGTAAGCGTAGTTCTGAGTGTAGTGTGTCTACAATGAAGCCCAGGAACTGAGTATATTGTGCCGGAGTTAGAGAAGACTTTTTTAGGTTTATTACAAATCCTAGAGTCTCTAAGATCTCTATTGCCCATTGAGTGTGAAGGGATACAATGGCCTTGGATTGACCCATTATTAAGATGTCGTCTAAGTAAATAATTAGCCTTACTCCTTTTGCCCGGAGCCAGGCCGCTACCGGACGGAGTACCTTTGTGAGGCACCAAGGTGCTGAGTATAGTCTGAACGGGAGACTGGAGAATTCCCAGACTTTGTTTAGCCATGTGAAGCGAAGGTATTTTTGGTGTGGAGGCCAGATGGGGATAGTAAGGTAGGCGTCCTTGAGGTCTAGTCTTGTTACCCAGTCCCCTTTCCTCAGGATGTCTCTTAATAGGTATATTCCCTCCATTTTGAAATGACGATACACTACCCATTCGTTTAAGTCTTTGAGATTTATGACTGGTCTCATTTCTTTGTTCTTTTTCTCCACTAGGAATATGTTGCTGATAAAGCCAACCCCTCGATCGGTTGACTCTTTGATGGCACCTTTGGCCAATAGGTCTTGTACTTCTTTTGTTACTAATTTCGAGTGTTCTTGGGAAAAACTGATTTCTCTTGGGATTTTGTCTTGAAAGGGGATGTCTGTGAATTCTATTTGGTATCCCCTGACTGTTTGTAGCACCCAGGGATCCTGAGTCACAAGGTTCCAATTTCCACAAAACTGGGATAGTCTCCCTCCCACCTTTATAGGGGAATGTGAAAGGTCTTTCATATGACTTACCCGATGAAAAGTTTCTTTGTCTCCTGTCGCCTCTGGAGTTCCGGAAGCGGCCTCTCTGTCTTTGGGGATAGGTGTTGGGATATGAGCTATAGGATGGTTGGAAGGACCTACTGCCTCGTGGCATGTAGGGTCTTGAGGAAGATATACCTCGGCCGGGGAACCGACCCCTTGTTCGCCTGGCCCTTGCAAAAACTCTATCGTTGAACACCTTTCGTATTTCTTTTTGGGACTTCTGTATGGAGCTGAAGATCCCCACATATTTGGCCATCTCCTTAATGAATTCGTTGCCAAAAGTTGGCCCTGGGAAGAAGGTCCTCCTTCTTTAGTGGCTAGTTCAATTAATTTTGGATCTAGTTTTAAAAGGATGCTCTTCTGTCTCTCATTAGAAAGAGCCGTATTTGCATTGCCAAGGAGGCAAACAGCTCTCTGAGCCCATTCTCGTAATTCTTTGGGGTCAACCTGGGTATCGTTCAGGTAAGACGTCTCGGCCATCTCAAAGATTTTGGTGAGGGGACCAGTAATGTCAAGGAGTCTGTCCTGGCAGGACTTCAAGCCTCTGTCCAGGCCTCTTCTAGGGTCCTTGCCTCCCTTGTTAATGAATGATACGACCTTTGGGTCGAGTTCGGGTGTTTTGGTTACCTTATCAGGAAGTGATGGCCGAGGGCATTCGGACCGTAAACGAGATCTTACGTCCTTAGGTATCTCTCTTCTCAACCAGAAGGTGATGTATTTAGCCACATGTAGGGAAGGGGTCCATTCGGGTGACAGGGGATGTTTTATCCTGAGGGGATCGAACATATTGTCCCCAAGTGGGTCGAGGATCCCCATCTTAGACCCAGAGGCCAATGATGCCTCACCAGATGTCCCTTTTTTAGTCGTGGGCGTGTTCTCGTAATCAGATTCAAACTCTGAAGAGCAGGACAAATCTAGTTCTGGCTCATAAGTTTGGTCCTCATCAGACTCGCTGTGTATAGAGTCAACCGGGCCGTCATGCCCATCCACAGTGTCGAACACACTGAGTCCATCACCGGCGTCATCCGGTAGACCCTCAATGACTCCTTTACTTTTCTTGGATTTTTTCTGAGGGTGGTCACCCGATGACCTTCTTTTTTGGGGTTTATCAGGCCAGGAGGAGCATCCGGGTTGGTCAATTGGTTGGTTATTTGAAAGGGTTTCCATTTGATGGCGTCATCCAACGACCCCATCAATTTTCCTAAAGCCCTATTGACTAATTCCTCCAATTTGCCCTCAACTAAAGAGTCTAACTATTGTTCAGAAATGTTTTTCTTTTTTTTTAAAAAGATTAAATATAGCTAAAACTAGTTATACAAATATTTGTGAGGATTTGAATGTCTATTTAACGGGGTAAAATTAGGCCACCAGGGGGTGAGGGCAGTTGAAGTAGAAGCGATGTTCCGTGTTGAAAAACTGTCGATCCGGATTGAAAAGAACTGCCTTATGAGGTGAGGATGGTGTGACGAAGGGTCTTTCCTCTAATGTTTCAAAGTGAGGCTTTATTTCCTCATTTGGTAAATGTGGTGAAAGCTGCCGGTGGGGGCGCGTTATAAGAGGCCGTGTGAAGTGAGGAGCGGCAGCCCGGTATCGGAAAGGGACAAGGATTAAAAGGTCGCAGGGGGTGTAAGTAAGTGATGATTATTTTCTTTTAAGGGTGTTAAACGAAAATCAGCACGCGTACGTGACAGCAGCTGGGAGCCGGTCCCGAGAGCCTTAATGAGGGAGGAAGCGGCACGGGCGGGACCACGCGGGGAATTACGCTCATACGAGCGAGGCACCGGTGCGACATTTGAGACCTGCTGTAGGAGCGGGTCGTGAGAAGCAGCACGCGCGGGGCCACGCTCATACGAGCGAGGCCCCAGCGCGATATTTGAAACCTAGGTGATCAGCGGTGACGGGTCTCGGGGAAGAGAGTATAAGGTGAAGGATTTGAATCCTTTGAGGAAGCGTTAGAAAGACGCAAGATGTAAAGCTGTTAGGAGCTACAATTAGTTAATTCAGCACTTTAAAGGCGTACATTGGTAAAGGCATACTGCAAATGAAATATTAAGGCTATAGTCACATATAAACACACGTCGTTTACGGTAAAGGTACTCATAAAGGTTAGAGTCATATGCAGACAGACATAGCTTACAGTAAGGCATTTAAAAGGGTAATAACTTGCGGTGGGCGGAATTTGCATAGTCGCGCTACGCAAAGCTCCGCGAAACGGTAAAAAATCTCCGCAAGCACGCAAAAGTTCAGCGAACACGCGGAATTGCTTGTTCCGCCCGTTCGCGATGCTTTTTTCCTGTTCGCGAACGCTGTTTGCGTCTTCGGGGAGAAATATCTCGCGAACACGCATTTTGAAAGCGCGAACAAGCAAAAAAACTCCGCGAAGTCGCGGATCGCGAATTTTTTGGCAATTCCGCGTTCTCCGCGGAACGCGAAATTACCCAAATTCCGCAAATCCCGCAAATTCCGCGAGCGGAACGGAATTTACCGCCCAGGCCTAGTAATAACATAAGGAAGAGAGTAAATATTACTTATCTGGTGAGCAGCAGCAATAAAAGAAGGAAGATGGCTGCCTGTAGCTGAACTTTATAGATGTTTAGAATGTTCTCAAAGTTTTAAATTCTTATTCATTGTTGCTGCTGTGAGCTGGCAATAAAAGGAGATTGCATAGTATTGGCCTCCGTGTCGTGCCATAAAATTGTTATTAATTTTATAAAATATAGTTTGTAATTTTAAGTGATTTAATAAAAAAAAAATGTATTAGTAATTTACAGTCTTGTAACAGGTTGATGTGTATGTAGGGGGAGAGGGTGGGATGTTTTTTAAATTAGAGATAATTTTAATTTAATGATCATTTTTTTATATTAAATAATTTAACATTGATTATCATTTATGTATGTTATTTAATTGTTTTATTCTATTATGAATTTCAAATTGTAATTAAAATGTTATTTTTGTTTAATGATTAGTGAGTTATATTTCAGTATAGGGTTGTTGAGTTTGTAGGGGTGTTAGGTGTGAAGTTAATGACATTATAAATATTTGAAAAGTATTGTTAATTAGTTTTCAATTGTTATGTCATTATTTATTTGATTCTTCTTTATTTACATAGTTTATAGGAATAGATTTAAGTTATATTTTAGTTGTAGGTTGCTGGGTTTGTAGAGGAACATGGTGGAAAGCTAAATAATTTTTAAAAAAAATGTAATTTAATTTTAAATATGTTTTGGTAATTGATACTATGTGAATATTAATTATGTAAATTAATTAAAGTATTCATTATTGTGGAATTGTACTGTTTTATTTCTTATAATATATATTTGACCTTTTATGTGTTTATTACTCTTGTATTATTTAATGCTGTGTTATTTTTCGGTGAGTAGGTTGGGGAAGAAAATAATTATATGATATATTTATTTCAATGTATCTGTAATTTATGGATTGCTAGTTATGTATACTTTTATTCTACTTATTATTTAAAAAGGCATATTTAATGTTGTGACATTTAGGTTGTGAAAAGATATTTCCCATTAAAATGTTATTTGTTTTCTTAATTATTAATTGAAATTAAAGAAATTATCAATGATTTCATAATTTTGTAATCTTATTGATAGTTAGGAAAGTTGACATTATAATATGTAATTTAATATTTTCCTTTCTTTCTTTTTTACTTTATTTACTGTTTTTCTATTTTCTATTTATTAAATTTAATTTGATTATATTTTATATTCAGTGTTGAATGTTTTTCTTGCATTAATAGGACTTATGTTCATATATGTAATCCTTTTGAAGTCATACACTTTCACTGCAGTTGCCTAGACTGAAGTGGGAATAATAAATTTGACTTCCCTACTGTTTTAAGACTGGAATGGGAATTGTAATTCTAACCTTCTGAAATCCAACGCATATCCTACTGTTCCTTAAACTGGAATGGGAATAGTAAATCTTACCCCTCCAAAGACCAACACTTGGAATGGGAATAGTAATAGTAATAGAAGCCCTTCTGAAGACCGACACTTCCCTACTGCTACTTAAACTGGAGTGCAAATGATTAATCTAATCTTTCCAGATTTGAACACGTTTCCTTATATTGATAAAACAGGATTTATATTATTATTTGTTTATTTTTATATTTAATATTGTTTTAATATTAATTACATTTTTTATTTTTCATGCCTTTGTAGTAAATGTGTTTTTTGGGGCTCTAATAATTTACTCTTTTATAGATTGGTGAAATTAATATATTTGCTACTGAACTGTTGTAAATTTTGTATGTTGCTTTTTATTTGTTCGTTTTTTATCATTTCTATATTAAATTATATATATATGTTTATATATATATATTATACATAAATAATATATATGTGTACACATTTGTGTATATTGTCAAGTATGTTTTTTAAAGTACTAAATACAAATAATTATTTTTTTAAATATTAAAAGAGAAAAACTATTATGATATGTAATGTAAAAAATATTTTACATTAAATATGTTATATGATATACATATATATCCAACAACATGGGAACCGACAAGATAAGACTATCCTTTTCATGTTTTCTTCTTTTCTGCTTTGAATTTCTTCTATATATATTTTTTTTCCATGCTGGGAATGGGTGGCATTCTTGAGAAAGGGATTGCTTCTGTATGATTAACATCTGACACTCAGCAACATGCCTACCATTTATGCAGTGTTGTTCTCACACAACCGACATACCAGTTGCCCACTGGAGCATTATGGGGTCCACCCCTCAACTTACTGTGTTGCTGCCAGGTGTCATTTAATCACATATTACATACTCATATGTGTCCATTTTTATTGATCTACACATGGATTTTGTGTGTATGGATGTTTTTGGCATTGTTTGCTGTCATGAAGTAATTTACTTATGCCCACGTGGACAGAATTGGTGATTTTCAATATACCTGTAAGGCTAATCATCCTTAATTCATATGGGTACTATGTATTTTTGTCTAGGGGTAATGGTCCCTGTTGATAGGAACCTTCGTTGGGGACTACGTCATAGCGTGAGTCATCCAGCGTCATGTGCAATGCAATGTATTTACCCATAAACGCTTCTGAAGATGTTCGAACCTTCCTGATTAATGTGTATTCAGGACTAGTTCCATTTTATGCAGGGAATACCGGGCCATGAGGTGACTGTATGTGACTTTTAATTTATGTTGAATTTACTTTTATGTTTCTTTTCCCATTGCAGGAGAGCCCTAATAGAATGGTTTTATGTTAATTTATGAGAAAGATACAAATCATTAGCAAATTATGTATAATAATTTAATATTTGAGTTTACCACCCCAATCTCCTAGGGGCCATAGTCTCTCTTTACTCAGACACATGGATCCACATGAGGATAGGGCCACATACTGTCACGTCTAAAATTCCCATCCAAAGTGGTCTGAAGCAAGTCTGCATCCTTGATCCTCTGCTCTTTAATCTATATACTGCAGACCTGGGCAAAGCTTTGGCAAACACCTGTCATTCCCCAACGACTAGGCCAGTCAACTCTACACATCCTCCAATGTGCAGATGACATCGTAATAATGGACCTCACCAAAGTGGGCATACAGCGAGCACTGAGTAGCCTCCACAAATACAATGAAAAGAACAATCAATCAGGACAAGACTAAAGTTGTGGTCCTCAGCCACCATAAGAATAAGAAACTTCTTTCCTGGCACATGGAGGCCCTGACTATTAAAACAGCAAGATAATACAACTACTTGGGGGTTTGGTTTTCAGAGACCTCCAGACCCTTGATCCACTTAAGTTTGCTAAAAAAAAAAAAATGCAGCCATTACATACAGGCTCGCTTGACTCAATAAGAAACTAAAAAGCGCCTCTGCTGCTTCATTCCTGAAAGTCATAACAACTTGTCTCCTGCCAGTACTATAATATTGGCACCAAGCTTTTCATGAGGCCTGAGCTCTTAGTCTAGAACATGCACAGATCTCAGGTCTGAAGAAAGCTTTTCAACTGCCTAAGCATCTTCGTAGGTCTAGCTCCAGCATGGAATTCAGCCTGTCAAACCAATCGCTAACCTGCGAGGCCGACATGTTGAAATATTACATATGCATTCTGAAAGTGCCAGCAATTTCACTTGAGACCTGCCAGAAAGACACCTTCGAGAGTACAGGGAATACACTGCATTGTCAATTCCAGAAGGCAATTACAACTTTTAAAATTGTAGCACCTGTATTAACATCCGACACCATCTCTTTTCTGACCTGGAAGAATGCAATCAACAGGCAGCTTCGCACAGCCTCATTTCAGCAAAACATTGTTTCCCTAAATGTTTTCAGACATTCTAGTCCCACTGAATAACCCCTACCTGGTAGGGACACCCCACCCATATCTCTCAGAAGCCATCAATCGCCAAGTGTGTACAGACATTTTGTACATGCGCCTCCTTGGTGTTTCGATACCAGACTTCAATCCAGCATGGGTCAACCTAGAAAAGGGGGGATGCATAATATGTAATTTTAAGTGAGAATCATGGTTACATCTGCTGTGCTGCTGTCCCTGTCTTGGTGCCACTAGAAGGTCCTTGCTGAAACCAATCTTCTTGAAGAAGGGGGACCGTACTTGGCAGGAGGCCTCCTCGATATGCTTTTCCCAATCAAACGCAAGATCTTTTTCAAGGTGTGGAAAATTTGTCAACAAACTTAGAGCTCATCTCCAACCTTGAACTATTGACTCTCAACCTGTCAATTACACACACATGCTCATAACGGACTAGTACATTCTGAAACCCAGAAAAGCCTAATCATATGGCGAGTGGTCTACTGGCTATTTTAATCACCTTTTTTTCTAGCTAACCCGAGACCACTATTTTGCACCATCGCATTAGCCATCTTTGCCACTTGGGTTATGGCTCCATTTGCAGGTAATGTTGAGATTATTAGCCCGCACACAAGCACAAAGCACTTTTTTTCTGCACTGTTTAAACTGTTTGACACTTTACATTTAAAACAAGGTCAGCTGCAAAACCTTTCTGTCATCTAAGCGATGGATAAGAACTTCCTAATAATATGCACTTTAGCTTATATGCAATTTCTCATCAAAAGATTTGCACATATTTTGTCGATAAGGAATGAATGGTTGCACGCTAGTGTACTAGATTCTCATGTGCATTAATCCTGTTTATAAGGTAATGCCAATCTACCTTCTCAGCAATAGGCACACTGAACTTTCTAGAGATTTCTTTCTTCCATATCCTTATGTGTGGGATGAGCTATCAGATAACAAATACTAAGTTTTGTCTTTTAATCTTTTTTACACTGAACTCATGTTCATATTAACACTATACTGCAATTTAGTTTATGGTCTTTTTATGATATTGTCTATTTATTATGTTCCAAACAATTGTAATGATTTAATTAATCAAACAATAAATTAACTCAGAACTACTCCAATATGGCCGCTTATTCTCCTGCCTTACATGCTTGTATGCAAACCCAGCCATTTTCTATGTTGACTCATTGGTGTATTTTAGTATGGGGAGAAAACAGTGCTTGACCCGTGACCAAGCACAACGCTGAAACGCATTCGGTTTTTGCGTGGTTTCTCTGCACAAATAAATTCATGAATCATTTATAAGAGACTGCCAGACTTTTTCTCTCATTGGAGTGTGGGTCACCATATTGTGGATCAGAGTGTGTTGTTGGATTATTACAGGTTCCTCACCCGATCCTGCACTAGAGCGGGAGGGTCCCTGCTGAGAGGACCTGAGATTGTGGTTGTGTTTTAATAGCTGGTTGACCCGCTGGAGCCTGATATTAGACGCGGTCAGGACAAAGGTTGTTTCATTGGAGAAGCACACAGACACAAACAGGGTGGTGTCCCAGCAAAGGAACACAAAGCAAAGCAGGAGGCACTTTGGCCGCAGTGCATCTGCAGATGGCGTAAACCAGGGAGTGAGGAAGCATACGCCTAGTCGGAAGATGGGGCCACCTACTTCATACACCCCAGTAAGTACGAGTCTCTGCTTGCTGTCTTAAACTTACAAGTGGCATGATCTCCATGTGGAGAAGACTACTGATTATTGGGTTGTGGGGGCATTTTCTGTTGTCATATGCACTGGACCCAACTGATGGGCCCCTAACAATGTGTGAGCATTGCTAGTATGGATTCAGAAATTTACGATTTTGGAACGTGGTTTCCTTCTTCGCTTGGGCTCATTTGTGGGATAAAAAAGATAATGTTCTGTCTGGCTTTGTCCTTTTTTAGTATCGGCATCCCGCAGACTTTCTGTGGGCACCTCTCATCTTTCACTTTTGAGATGTTGCCAGGGCAATGAAACAGCAATTAATGAGCATGTATGAAACAGCTATTTATTCAAGTCATTACTGAATTGTGCTTACGTTTACCACTATGGATAAGGAAGTTGACAACAGGAGGAGACTGGAAGTAAATGAATTATTCACTCAAACACTCAGGCACCAAGATGGGAGTGCAAACAGTAGAGCAGCTCCAACCAACAACCAACTGTACTTTAAGTCAGAAAAACTATTAAGAAGGTAGACCTCCAAATGGTGGGAGGCTGTCACCTTAGAGAAGTACCTGGATTGCGGTAAAGTACTCAGAGGGCTTAGGATTTTACTCACTCCATCATATGAGCATCCTAACCCAGAGATGCTAAAAGAATGGGCAATTAATCTCTGTGAGTGTTCAAACAAAATGATGAGGACTTTAGTGAAGATCTGTATTCTGGATGGTGTATTTCAGTATGGGGAGAACATAATGCTTGACTCATGACCAAGGTGTGCAGGATGCCGCAACATGTTGGGTTTTGTGTGGTTTCTTTGCACAAATAAATGAATGAATCATTTATGAGAGACTGCCATAATTTTTGTCTCATTGGAGTGCGGCCGTAGGATCCCTGCTGAGTGGTCACTAGTAGGTAGTTATAGTTAGGACCATGTTTCCATAGGAAATTTTTTTTTTGACTTGCCTATAACTTTGGCGCTGTTTGACGAATCTTAACACATTTTTTTTTTAAAAGTGGCCATTCTTGTTGCACATAGAAAGTTTTGGGGTGATTCATGAAGTGGGGGCTGAGAAAAATGGGGTTGAAAAAAGGGTGCATTTGCAATGGTAAGACCCATAGTAACCTGTCAACACGACTACAGCCACAATCACTAAATAGAATTACACCAAATTTGGCAGAAATGTAGGTGTTGTTACACAGATTGTTCTTTTTGTTATTTAGTGCAAATCCATTCAGTAGTTTTTGAGAAATTTAAGTTGAGAATTATAGGGATATCTCTGGCCGCAATGATTTCGCGATTAATCACAAATGCGCGTGCCAACGGGAATGCTGTGATTGACTGGGCGCAACCTGAACAGAAAGTTGCAGCTGCCATTTTATCGATCGGGAAAGGTTTATGGGGCTGAACATTTCTGTGAAAGCTAACATAAGGGGTCAGGGTGGAGGTACTCGGACATCATGTTTGAGAAATGGGGGTGTTAGTTACACAAGTTATGTGTCCAAAATTGTTTTTTTAATCCCGTGCGATATTCACGATGAAGCCAAGACCACTGGCGCGGACCCCCGTGTACCATCACGGGGACGTCACGAATATTAGTGGAAATATAAAACAAAAAGTATCTATATCTATATACACACCCTGGCTGATCACAGTCACAGACATGTACTTACTCACACATCTACTCATACACCGACTTACATAGCCACTCAGACACTAATGCACCCACTTACAGACTCCCTCAGAGACCCATGTGTGTACTCACATAAGCATTCAAAGGCTCATGCACTCATTCACAGATGCACTTAGAGACTCATGCGCCCACTCACATACATAGTCAGAGACTTAAACACCCACTTATAGACCTACTGAAGGACTCATCAGCCAGTCACAGACCCACTCGGAGACTCATGTGCACACTCACATATCCACTGAAAGACTCATGCACTGACTCGCTAACCCACACAAAAAACTCAGCAATCAGTTGTATACCTACTAAAAGACTCATGCACCCACTCACATACCCACCCAGAGACTTATGCTCCTAGTCACAGACCCACTCAGGCACTCATGCGCCCACTGAGAGAGTTATTCTGAGAGTTATACACCCAGTCAGAGACCCAGTGAAAGACTCATACACCCACTCACAGACCCAATGAAACACTTATTCACCCACTCATAGTTCCAGTTGCAAACTGATTTATCCTCTCACATACCCACTCAGACACTCATACACCCACTCACATACCCACTCAGATGATTTTGCACCCAGTCAGACACTCACTGAGAAACATATGTACCTACTCTCATATGCACTCAGACTCATAAACTCACTCACAGACCTACACAAAAACTCATGTGCCCACTCACATATCCACTTAAAGGCTCATACATCCACTCACATACCAACTCAGACACTCATACACCTACTCAATTGCCCACTCAGACACTGTTGAACCCACTCATAGACTTAGTAAGAGACTTATGTGCCTACTCGTATACCCGCTCAAAGACCTATACACCCATGAAGAGACTCATGCGCCCACTTACATACCCACTCAGACTAATGCACCCACTCGTATAACCATACAGAGACTCATGCACTCACTCAGATAGCCACTCAGACAGTGATTCACCCACTCACATACTCACTCGGAGATGTATGCACCCAGGCACAGACACACTCAGAGAATATTACAGCCACTCACAGACCCACTCAAACACTCAAACACCCATTCACACACCCACTCACAGATTTATGCACCCACTGAGAGACGCAGTCAAAGACTTACGCCCACTCACAAACCCACTGAGACACTTATGCACCCAGTCAAAGATCCAGTCAGACATTCATGTACTCACTGACATACCCACTCAGACACTTGTACACCCATTCAAATACCCACTCAAACACTCTTGCGCTCACTCAGAGACTCACTCAAAGACTCATAAGTCTACTCACATACCTACTCACATATGTATGTACACAGTCACAGACCCACTCAGAGACTTATGCACCCACTCACATAACCTAGTGAATCAATAATATGCACTGTTATAGAGATATTGAGAGACTGATAAATGTTTTATAGAGTTATTTAGATAGTGATTTATCTAGTGTGATGGTTTGAATCAATTATATAGTTATACATTTTGAATGTGGTTGTGGCTATTGAATTCTGTGTGTCATGGAAAGTTTGTGGGTGATCCATGCAGTGGGGATCGAGAAATAGGGGTGCAAAGTAAGGGTGCATTTGTAATGTTAATTTCCATAGGAACCTTTATACACACCTACAGCCTGAACCGCTGAAAGGACTTGCAGAAAAATGGGCAGGGAGGTAGATGGTGGTTCAAGGAAGTGTTGTTTGCCTATTTGGTGTAAATTCGTTCAGTAGTTGTTGAGAAATTTAAGATGAAAAAGATAGTGATATCGCTGCTCGCGGGTTATTTCGCGGTGACTCCGTGAGTATTCGCGAACTCACGTGTCAAGCAAAATGCTGTGATTGGCTGTCTGCAACCGCTCCAGAAATTTGCGGCTGCTATTTCCTCGACCGGCACACAGTCGTGAGTCATATTAAAAAAAACTGAAATAGCTGTAAGGGTTGGGGGTAGAGGCACCCTGATTCAATACTGAACAGTGAAGGGTAATAAACACAATAAGTATGAGACTAAAATACCTTTTTGAAACACATTTGTGATAATCACGACAACATCACAATCACCTTCACAATGTCGTCGCGAATATCAGCGACAACAAAAAAGTAGAGTGAGTACTTTTGATAATAATTAGGCTATCTGGTTTTAGGTTTAAACCTATAATAACTGATAAAACCCCACCAAAAGAGAAATAGCCATCACCGGTGTAAACATATAAACACTGAAAAAATACCTTTGCAACCACACACTATGTGCCATTCAAAGAAAGGAAAAGATGAGTGAAAGAGACATTTTTATTTCTTCCTGAAGGGGCCAATACAATGTAACTTTGTTAAACATGGTAGCATCAAGAAAGACTGGGCTAACATTATTCTGCTTGAGTTTTTGTTGTTTAGGGATCTCACTAAAACATTGTCTCTTCTTCATTCTGCTTTTTTCAGTTTTGTGGTCTTTGGTCTAAAGATGCAGTGTTTAGAAGCATGTTTTAGGTCTTATTTAGTTATTTTATAACCTGTAGAGAATCGGGAAACATCAAAATCATATTTGATATTTTGGCTACATTTGATTTCACTGATAAGTAAAATTGCTGGTTTCATAAGAATCTTTCCTAATATGTACCATCAAATTTACCCACAGAGAATGGGTGAAATCCTTTGATACATCAGCCCCCTTTTCTAGTGAGTCAGTATTGATTGTAAGTGAATTGCCAAACACCTCAAGCTTTAAACATCCAATGCAAGATGTAGTGACGTTTTTAAAAGAATGTTGTCACCAAGCATCTGAGATAGTGGTGAAAACATGACACCAGACGTTTGGTAAACATAGAACGCAGTGTCACTTGGAATGCTGCTGAAAAAAGTTCCTACCAAGTTCAATAAAGATTGGAGTGATATTGTTTGTATTTGCAGTAATTCAGCTACGTATGTGAAGAGATCCTTGTCACTTGCTAGATGGTATGCTGAAAGCATCTTTACAATCTTCAGAGTTAATGAAGAATGCTATTGACTTTGTAGTCCATTCTGGTGCAGTAAAAATGTATTTGGACCTCATATACCCTGTGCACACGCTGTCTATACAGATGCACTATCAGTGGAGAAAGCAAGCAATAATTAAAATTGAATTAAAATTCCATAAACACCGGATGAACACTGTTTCTATTGTTTTGAATAGCATGAAATTTTGTAACCACTGATAACCACTGTTTTTTTAAGGTATTAAGAAAACCCTGCCAGAATTTACCAAAAATAGAAATTGAAAACAGGAAAGCCTAATAATAATGTATTAAAATGCAGACCCCTCCAAGAGACTGATACATCCAGTGATACACGTACTCGGCACTGATGCTCCCAATGACAGACCCACTCAGATACAAACATACCTACTTACATATTGATTCAAACACTGACACACACACTCACACTCCCAATTAGACACTGACATACCCATTCACAAACCCAGCCAGTCACTTATGCACCCACTCACAGACCCACTCAGACACTGATAGACCGTCTTTTAGACTCACTCGGAGACTGGTGTAGCCAGTCACAGACCCACTCTGACACTGATACATCCACTCACAGACACAACCAGACACTGACGCATCCCTTCAGAGAGGTACTGAGAACTCAATCACTTGCTCTCAAACCTAGTCAAGACAGGAGCATTTTCAAATATCGGTGACAACAAAAATGCTTCACTGACTTCTTAATGCATTCAAAAGTGGACCCAGTCACATACTAAACCACCCCTTCAAAGATTCACTCAGACACTGATGCACCCACTCAAGGACCCACTCATACACCCAGTGACAAACCCACTCAGATAATGACACAGTGACACACAGATAAACTCAAAGACTGACACACCCACTGACAGTCTCAGTTAAACACTAGCGCAACCATTCATAGATCCAGTCAGTCACTGATACACCCAGTCACAGAAGCACTAAGACACTGATGCGCTCAGTGAGAAACTGAGTGAGAGACTGACCTATGCACTCTTGCACACATTTAATAAGAAAATATGCACTGATGTACTTAATCAGCCACTCTTACATGCAGTGATCCAGCCATTTAGTTACATGTTCATGGACTGATGCACCCAATAACTTCCTCATAGATGAGTTTATACATCCATTCATTGATTCATACACATACTGATACAGTCATTCAGTTGCTTACACTTGCACTGATGCGCCCAATCAGTAATTAATGTACACTGTTATTCATCCATTCAGTCATATTTACCATTTTAAATGCATCATAGAGAAACAATTTTTAGAAGTGTTGTTGGCTATTGAATGGCTGCTTTTGTTTTGTGTATTCACGAATAATTTTAAACCCCAAAAAAGACAGATTTCTTTTAGGAAACAAACAACATATTTCGGGTAGTGGGGGGCTCTGTTAACAGCCTTTGTGGTTCATTTTGTGTATGTTCCAGCTACAGATAAGTCTTAATGCAGAGCTTCAGTTTGCACAGAAATACCCAATTGCCTTCATCTGTAAAGTGCACTCCATCAGTTCTCTAGATTTCATTTTGTCAAAACGCAGATTGTTGTTATAGATACAGCCCATGCTATGTTCTCTGAGGAATGCAGAAACAGTTTTATTAACCTGTTTCTTGGCTTTGTCAATCTGTGGACAGACCTGATTTGACCACTTCCATATTAGAGTACACAAAGACAGTGGGAGGGAAAGTGACATCAGTTCTGAAAAGGTATCCTTCATTAGGATGTCCATCCCTACCCCAGTTAGTGTGCCTATGTCATTCCCACCACAGTGCACAATCATGAGGCGAGGAGCTCGGCAATCTACAATGGTTTTAACCAAAGCCAGCAATTGATGAAACTTTAACCCTCTCCGGCCAAACCAAGAAATCTTCACATTTTGGGGACCCAAGTCCCTGTCAATACCTCTCTTTTTTGCAGTCTCTTTAGCCCAATAGATGTAGTTGTGGCCAACAATCCACATTCTAAGCATTTTGAAGTGAAGGAGCAATAGTAGTCAGGAGAAGGCTGGAGCTGAATGAGGTGGTTTTTCAAATGAAAAGCAGTTAAAATGGAGGTGTTTTTTTTTTTTTTTTAAATATATATTTTTCATTGGAGGCTGTCAGCATGTAAGTTAAAAAAAAGGTTGTGTGCTGAATGCATTAGAAAGAATTCCTATTATTGGCGAAAAAAGAAATGTAATACAGACATAGATATGCTTTTGATTCTGTGGAGTAAACCACACCTGCTGCATCTCATTTGGAAGTAGCACGGTCCTTCTAGAATGTGCTGTGAAATTGTGACCTACTGGTTCCACTGGGTTACTAGGTACACTGAGCTAAGAGTGTATTGGGGGCAAGGGTGTTAAAGAGGCAGAACATTTTATAAAAAGTAGAGGAGATATGACAGTATTTAACTAATTATACAGTTTAATTTCCAATTCAGGACTATGTGATAAACTGTTCTTTCATATTTAAATAAAAACCAACTAAAGGTAAATATAGGTTTTTTTTGTGCAATTAATCCGCGATGATGGCGAAAACACTGCGAACACGCATAGACAGGAATGTCTTTTTGAAAGAAAGAGAAAGGATCAACAGATACTAACCATTCACAAGTGGAGATGAAGTAGTCTAAAATGAAAGACATGATTTCATTTGCTGCCTTTCTCATGATCACAGAGTGCAAAGTTGAAGAGGTTGCTATTTTATGGTTGCTTTGTATGAGAGTGGTGTACCATTCTTGTGCTTAGTTTTTCCAAATCCTAACAGTGTCAAAACTATCCAAAAGACCTAAAACAACAATATATTCTACAAATTCAATTCACTGGTATGTACATAACTTTCTAATCATTTAAATAAATAACATTAGAAATGAAGATGTATATGATAGTTTGATAAAAAAGAGTATCACAGTGATACGAAAAAAATATCAGATGAACTGTATCTGGCAGAGGGTATGTGTTTAAGATGTTAGTATCAAATGTTTTGGGAAGTAAGTGTAAAATGACTTAGTGCCAGATGTACGACCATTTTGCATGCGCAAAATCGGTGGCAAATTGATTTGCGCATGCAAAAATGAACGTATGCTATGTACGAAATGCACTGTCAATATCGAAATTAGCGTTGCACGTGAATAGCGAGACGCAGAAAAAGCGAACGCTATTAGAGTTACCAAATTAGCGACTCGCAAATAGCGACTCGCAAATTCAAATGTACGGAGTACACGCAAATTGCGACTATGTGCAAAACAGGCCATTTGCGCATGCAATTTACCACTAACCTGAAACAGGTGGTAACCAGTCCCAAATTATAAAAATAGGCCCAGAATGCACCAGAAACCTTCCAAAATGGCTGCCCTGTACATGATAGCGAGGAGGATGCGTATACGAGCTGCTCTACAGACGAGGCAGAGACAGGAGAGGATTTTCAGAGTCATGCTGACACTGTTTGAGAAGACTGAGGAAGAGATATATGAACAGTACAGGCTGAGTAACAGAGTCATCCTAGACCTCATAAACACCCTGAAGCCACATTTGCAAAGCAGAACCCAGCGCAGCAATGCAATCCCAACACATGTGCAGGTGTTGTTCTCCCTCCACCTATTGGCCACTGGTAGCTTTCAAGACGTAATTGTGGTGGCTGGAGGTGTGTCACAGAGTGAGCTTTTGCGTTTCTTCCGCAATTTCCTATATGCCCTGCTACACCACATACATGAACACATCTATCTGCCAAGCAATGATCAGGAACTTGACAATACCAAGATGCAATTCTATAGAATAGCAAGATTCCCACAGGTCATAGGGTGCATAGATGGGACCCATGTGCCCATATGTCCACCATCACGCATAGAATACATATTCCGCAATAGGAAAAGCACACATTCATTGAACATCCAAGTTCTCTGTGATGCAAACAACATAATCACAGACATTGTTGCCAAATTTCCAGGAAGCACACATGACTCATACATCTTTATACACAATGGCATATACCAGAAATTAGAAAGAGGTGATTTTCATGAAGGATACCTACTAGGTAATGAATCCCCACACCCACAGTGAGATGTATTTGCTCATAAATGTCTGTCTGCATGTTGTCTCTAATTCTTACATTCCCTTGCAGGTGACAGTGCGTAGGCCCTGCGTCCCTGGATCCTCACACCGTACCTGTCTCCCTCCAACGCACATGAAAGGAGATACAACAGGGTACATAAACGCACCAGGTCAGTCATCGAGCGCACTTTTGGCATACTAAAATCAAGATTCAGGTGTCTCCACAAGAGTGGCGGAGCCTTGCAGTACATCCCTGAGACAGCCTGCAAAATTGTGGCAAGCTGCGCAATACTCCACAACATTGCATGCAGGCGTGGCCTGCCCATGGAGTTGTCAGATACAGACTCGGATGACGAAGAGCCTTGACCACCAGCCCACCAACCAAGTGAGGGAAGCGCAGCAGCAGAGGGGAGAAGGCGCAGGGACCACATAGCCAGATATTATTTTTCAAGGTACGTCATAATCATTCACAAGTATGCACAAGAAACTACACAAGAGAGAGTCTAACTGTGTTTTGCAGTATGCCTTTAATTCAAGGTCAGAGTGACTGAGTCCATGGGACAACGTGTCCATCTCAGATAACTGTTACTGCACATGTTAGATATGCAAAGTGGTTACTTCACCACAACAAAAAGTGAAAAGACAAAAACAAAAGGAGAAAATTATCTTTTGCCCCTCTGTCCTGCATATGTTGATCTTGCACTTTGGTTGATGAAGTGCCTACTGCTGCTTCGCCGCTGGGTTGGGGCATCAGCAGTGGAAACACTGCTGCGGCTGGACACTTCACTGTCAGCAGTGTCTGTGCCTCCTCCTGTAGCTACCAGGCTAGTTTGCATTGCTTCCACAGCAGCTGTGATCTGTTGTAGTTCCCTTGCCACATCACCACTGTAGTGGCCCATTTCTACCTGCAGTGCTAGGGTGCATCTGCTGTGCAGGCTTGTCGCATTTGCTAGACATCCAATTGCCCTTGTCATGGAGCGCATGTCATTTGACCTGCTGCGCTTCATCCTACTGTTACGTGCCCTGTGCTCCTGAAGCTCTGTGCATAGCTGCACAATTGCAACAGTCATGGCATCAATTTTGCACTCCATACGGGCCTGATTGTCAGACATTTGTTTGGTGATTCTGTCAAACCCCCTGCTCAACTTAATGTTCATTAGCCTCATTTGCTTTTGTTGCAGGTGCTGAATTTTGAGCATGGATTCCTCCAGGCCAGCAGAAGGAGATGCATTTACTGCCATGGTGTTGGCAGGAGCGTGCCTACAGCTTCAGAGCTGCCTCCGGGATTGAGTGGTCAAACGGGGTACCCTGCCCCTTGTGCCCAGAGTGCGACGTATGCTTGGCTGCCGCTGTGGGGCTGTCGTATCAAGCCCTTGTGCACTCCCCAATGAGAATGGAGTACTGGGGTCATCCTGCCCTTGGTCCATCTGCCCATGCTCCTGCGCTGAGTCAGTGTCTTCCTCCCTTGCTTCTTCTCCCAAGGATGTATCTATTTTGGAAAAGGAGAAATAAAGGAAATGTTTTGAGTCACTATCTCTGTGGTGGTACTAGGTTCACAACTCATGTCAGTCCCTAACAGCAATGTTTGTGTCATGTACTACATTTCCCATGATGCACCAACTGTGACTTTGTGATTGCGTAGACGGAGCATGTAGATGCAGTTTGGCCTGTGTGTGGTGCATGCATGTGGGGTGCTGGCTTGAGTGTGACATACAATGGCTTTCAATTCACACTTACCTGTGGGTGGTGGAGGTTGGGATGTGTCCAGGCTTCCTATTCCCACGACTGACTCTGGCTCTAGGTTGGCTTCCACCATTGCCTCTGCTGTGGAGGCTTCCGAGAGGCTGGATGGGCCACCTCCTGTTTGTTGTGGAGCATGCAGCCGTTCTGCCACCCTCTCCTTCGCCCTGGAACGGGGGTCATACCACCTCTTTTTGATGTCATCTATAGACCTGTCCACAACACCGAGGACATTCACACGCAGCTGCAAGTCACGCCATATCTTCCGCTTGTCAGACTCTGGCACGGTATGTGAAGTCTGACCGTACAGCTGCTCGTGGTTGTTGCAGCACTCCTCGATGATGATAACTATTTCTTTTTCAGAAAATTTAAGTTTGCGCAGCCTGTTCTTGCCATCTTTCTCAGATGTCTGGCTGGCCATCTTGCTGTGCTGTTCTCTCTGTGTAGCAGTGTTCAACTGAGCTGCTGCACCTTGCCATGTGCTTGTAATTCTGGTCAGGAATCTCCATGGACACCACTTCCTGGTTGGGGGTCCTTCAGATCAACTAGGAAGAGTTTTTTTCAATTTGTATTCAAACTCGCTATTTGCGCATGCAAAATGCAAGCTTTCTACCACGTACGCTAATTGCGCATGCAAAATGCATGTTTTCTACCGCGGAGGCTATCTGCGAGCGTTTAGCATATCGCAATTTGCGACTCGCAATTTTGCATTGCGAGTCACTTGCGAGTCGCTATTTGCATGTAGGATGTGTAGGTACATTCAATTTAGCGAGTCGCAAATTGCGAGTCGCAATTTTGCGCAAATTGCCACTCGCTAAAACGTTCGGTCGTACATCTGGCCCTTAGTGCCTATTTCTGCCATTGTATTCTTTATAGAAAAACAACAGTTTAGTATTGTTTAAAGTTACAATGAGTCTTTAAAGCTAAGAAATGTTAAATGTCTAAACACCAAGTGCACATAGATACATCTATGATATTTTCATTCTGGGAGTTGTAGTACTTTTAGTCACATTATTAAACAGGAGTAGTGTAGTCACAAATAAAAGACAAGAACATGTGCTCTGCCTTTATATGAATTATAAAGTAGTAATCCTTGTTAGGTATGTATTAGGAAGTTTTTGTCAATGTGGTTTTAAACTTATATGACCAGTTTGCATATACTTAGAGGGTGAGATATAGCTTTTGTGGTTGCAGATAGTTCATGTATGTTGAGACTCTTGAGTTGAGATGCAGAGAACTATATATTTTTGGAAAGATGGCCTGAAGGTGTATATCTATTATGAAATCACATATATGTTTACAAGGTGATCTATGTTCTTTAAGGCTGTTGAAAATGTTTCATGTGTATGGTGAGGTTGGTGTATTTATTTAAACATGCTCTGTTCAAAATTGAGGAGGGTTAATTGTGCAGAATGTCTCATAAGAGTTCTTGTGTTAGCTTCACTTGGCATGTAACTTTTCTTTGAGAAATTCTGAATATATGTTTTAAACACACAAGAAATATTTGAGAAATGATGTAGGTATGCCAATAAGAAAAGGTTTTGTGCTTTGAAAAAGTGAGAATTGTTATTTTCAGTTTTAGAAACGTACTGAAGCATGTGAACGCTGAGTAACAGAGTAATGTGTGCTCCTAGAGAGCCATGTAACCAATTATATATCAAGTGTGATATCTAGACTTCACTCACACATAGCTCAGTATAAAGGGATAGATACACTAAAACAGGTAATTTGATGCTGACAGACGGGCTTAAACAATGAGTCACAGATATAGTCATAACTGTTCTATATCTAACAGCAATGGAGGTACTTTCACAGTCACCCAGGCACTACTCAGGCACTCATCCAATCACCCAGCCACTGCTCAGGCAGTATTGAATCACTCACACACTATCCACATATTTATTCAATCACCCAGGCACTACCCATGCACTCTTCCAATCACGCAGGCACTAATTATGTACTCATTGAACTACGCAGGCACTACCCATGCATTCATTCAATCACACAAGTACTAACCTTTCACTTAGATAATCACAAAGGCTGTACCTATACAGTCATTCAAACACCCAGGTACAACCTATGCACTCATCCAAACACCCACATACAACCCATGTACTCATCGAAATACGGAGGCACAATCCATGCACTCTTCCAAACATTCAGTCATTACTCATGCCACTACTCATCCAATCACACAGGGAGTAGCGTTGCAGTGAACCTATCACCCATCCAGTACCTCCAGTACCTAGACACTCATTCAATTACTGAGGCAATACTCATGCACTAATACAATCACCCCAGCAGTACACTTGCTTTCATCCAATCACTCAAGCTTTAACACTGGACTCATGCAATCACTCAGACACTAGTCATGTTCTCAACAGTGGTCGAAGTGGGGAAATAAAAGTAGGGGAACCGTGGGTGGAGAATCAGAGGGCGGGAGTAACCCGAGGATTGGTTCAGTGGGCGGAGTCGGAGGTGTGGCCAAAATGCTCAAAACATCCCAATTTTTTGTATTTGTTTGGCATTTCACTGACCATTTACAGCTTTTTATGTTATTTAGTTCAAGCAATGGATACACATGATTATTTAAGGTTTAATATGAGTTATTGTCATTAAAATACATTCACTAAGTGGGATAGGTTTCCAATCACAGAATCTCCCAAATACACTTAAAAGTGGAGGCCCAAGCCATTTGTCTCCGGGCCAATGAGTTTCTGTCATCAGCACTTCTCCTCCTTTTTTCCAAAAGAACAGTTCAAACATGAATGGCAAAATATCCTACTTTGCAAATGTGTTCTATATAATTATGGCTCTGCCATATTTGCCACATAATACAATATCTGCTGCATAATCTGTCAATTTTAACTAACAAATTGGTTGTAGCTCAAATGGACCAAATGTTACTAAAAAAGGTTACTTGTGTTGCTGCGAAGTGGACGGCCCATTGAAAAGCTTGACTGATCACCTTTCTCACTGCTGCATTTATATAATGGTACTAATAAAGCAAAATCTTTCCAGAGGCTGTTAGCATACATGTGTAAAAATGTCAAAATAATAAAGTATCAGAAAATATACTGCATTACGCTGCAGCCTTTTTTTGCTGCATAATTTAGTCAACACTGCGGCATAATTTTGCCCTCCTTTGCTGCATGATTCCAGTGGCCCCAAAGCAAGCAGCACATGTTAAAAGTGCTTGTGCATGAAGCAGAGAGTCAGTGAAGTTTGCAAACTTAGTTTGGTGTGTGTGCAAATCCTCCATTGCCGATTCCTGGTGAGTTGCAGCTACTACTGCTGAAACAAGGCCAATGGAGGTACCAATGGGTGAGTTGGAATGGCCTCAAGGGCTGGGCTGGCTTTAGGGCTGGTGGCGGCCTGTGCCACAATGTTTGTTGGTGCCCCCCAATGACCACCTCTGCCACAGATTCCCTCACTACCACCCTTTAACAGTGCCCCTCAAGTCTCCTTTACCACACTCTCTCTTAGATGCATTTATTTTGATTTACAGTGCCACTCATACCAGTGTAGGTTGTCAGATCACTTTACAACACATGCATTACACAGAGACAATCAATTATATGTGTGCAAATCACTGTATAGGAAATGTTACATAGGACAACCATGCTAGTTGGCAGTATAGTTGAATGGTGACTGGTCTGGAGAAACACAAACTCAGAATTTAAAACATAATACCATGGTTGGGGGTTCTCTTTAATGATCAGAATTGACTTCTATACAAATTAACACTTTTTAGGATAATCAAAAACTGCAGGGAAAACGTAACACTAATTTATACCTTGCAGATTGCATGCAGCTCTTAGATGACTGTTAATAGCTCACTGTTCTATGCTAGGATTTATTTTATAAACTGCAAGTAACAAAAGGAACTCTCTGACAAAAGCAGTAACCCACTGACGTATTTACGTTATGTGCACTTTGTGATCTGCAAGGGACTTGTTCTTTGCAGCAGGCACATTAACCCTCTGCGCTATCTTTCCATGAGTCAAAACTTCTACTAGACAAAACTCCGATCTCTCTCTAGGAAGAACATTAATCACCGGAGTTATCATGTCATTTTTATTGTTGCCGTAACTTGCTGGTTGCCAGCAAGGAGGCAGCAAGTGCTTTGAAAACCATAATATACTTGCAAACACAATGCCCCCACCCAAAGTCAGTGCCCAGTGCAGTTACACCCTTCTCAAGGGTCCTGTGACCTCAGTCACAGAGTCACTGCTGCTCTAGTGTGTGCTGCTTCATTGGCCTACCCGCAAGACTGGAGGTGAATTTCAGTATGGATTGTGGCGGACAGGCGTTCAAGGTTAACCCACACTTGCCACTGTTATGGTCCACATGCAGCTGTTAAGACACCAGGGCTTCTAAGGTCTTGCAGGGTCTTCTAAGGTCTAGCATGGGAATGTGCTCCCTCAGGAGAGTGGTCTGGGGGACTGGTTATGAAGGCTGAACCTGGTTCCCCAGTTCCAAATTCGGCAGCTCTGACCATAGTGCCTCATCCTCTCCCCCACTGAAAACCACACTGCCCCACTGAGAGAAACTCACACTGCCTTCAACTACAACCCAATTGTGCCGCTATAAACACCTGGATGCGACTCAATGAAAATTACAGACAAGAGCAATATGCTGCATAAAAAAAGTAACAACATCCTGGAAAAAGCAAACACTCATAGGGAATGCAAGATTAAGTAAAGCATGTGAAATGTAAGCAGGAACAACATGGTTACCTTAACGCTTTTACACTCATTAATCGGAAAACAGTGAGTACTTTTGTCTGAAAAGTTAAGGACATGACTACAGGGCCCGGAAGAGACGCGTTTTAATGTCCATTGCATATATCCTTACAAAACGTAATCAGTATGGTTTAAAAAGACCACATCCATGAACACAGAGCAGCGGTACACATTTTGTTTTCCAATCCATCCATCAATCAGGCATTGCAGTACCTCAAGGATTGGTGCACTTCCCCACCCGGGGAAAACATTGCTGTTCAAAGACAGACAAGAAAACAAAAGTAGCACTTTACTGGCAAACTCTGTAAAGTGCACTCATGTGTTTGGCTGTGAATAAAATCAGTCTGGCCACTTTGCGACCACTCTGTCTTGCTTTATTTAGTTATTTAGTTATTTTTCATATTGTGAACCTGTTATTCCCAAGGCTGCACTGTGTAATAGAACAATGCCAGAAAAAGACGACATTTCCAGCAAAAGTTTTTTTCTTTTTTGCATCCATTTCACAGGGGAACAAATAAAAAAAGGAGGAAAGAGAGATCGAGAGACATTTCTTGAAGTCACGATTTTCAGTAAGTGAGGAGAAACTAGACAGAAAGAGAGAGAATACAAGGAAGAAAGAGAGGGAGGGGGCAGCAGCCAGCAGCAGAGAAGAAGTGGACAATGTTGGTGTCTTATCTGGGCAAGAAGGAAAAGACAGAGTCCTTTTCCTTCTCTGCCCACCCACCCGTCCCCGAAAGGCCACAGACGCTGAGCCTTATCTGTAGGCCTTGACTATTTCTGCCGTCCTGGGACGCATGTTTAAAATAAAAAAAGTAGGGAAACGGAATCTATTGGATTAAAGAAGTAGGGGCACGCAGTGCCCTGCAGATTCCACCCATTTTGACCACTGGTTCTCATCTAATCAGCCAGGCACTACTGATGCACTCATTCAATTGTCCAGGCACTACCCAAGCACTTATCTAATCACTCAGGCACTACCTGTTCACTCAACCAAAAACACATGGGCAGCAGCCATGTACAATCACCAACACTACTCATGCACTCATCTAATCTGCCAGGTTCTATGCATGCACTTAAAGAATCACGTACGCACTATCCATACACTCTATAAATAACCTATATACTAGGCATGCACTCCTGCAATCATCCAGGCACTAGAATTGCACTCATTTAATCATCCAACCACTATCTATGCATGTATTGAATTATTGAGGCCTTAGTCATGCACTTATCTAATCATTTAGGCTATACTCATGCTCTCATCCAAACACCCAGATAGTAGCGATATACTCATGCAACAATGCAGGCAGTAACTATGCAGATATGGAATGACCCATGGAATGCCCACATACTCAGTGAATCATCCAGGCACTACATGTATCCTCAGGGTATCCTCAGGGTATCTTCAGGTACTACCCATGCACTCATCCAATCATCCAGGGAAGATTGATGTACTCAACTACAAACACATGTAATTACAAGTTTTAGTGAGGAACATGTAGTCTTTTAGAACCATCTGGTGAATTATATATATAACCTGTCACACACTCTTTGCATGTACTCTGAAGAATTAGTGAGCTATATGCTGTGATAGAGTTAAATATGCAGATTTTTATATGCACCATTTCACAAAATTTAAATCTGATGCCTGTAAGTAAAAAAGTACAGAGACACTAAATCTACCAGTGAGACAGTGGTAGAGAGGCACATAAATAGCTCTTATATTGAGTTTTTGGATTTACATTATTGAGACACTGTATGTACTTCAATACTTTGGTTGATGTCTTTTCCAAATTTACTACAGAAGAGATAAACAGATCTTTTACATTGTATAAGTGAGAACTGAGATATGGTACAGCTGTGTTGTAAGAGAGGGTGATATAATGTTAAAATGTAACCAATAAATAAAGTTTTGTGTTTTGCTTTGGGTTTGGTATATTGACGTAAGTGCATGTAGTTATATAGCTAGGTTCATCTATAGATTTAAAACGGTAACATAAATAAAAACTGTTTTTGTATTATGTGTAAGTCAGTAGTAAGTGGTTGGTACTTTGACAAGAGTAAAAATTAAAATCTACTTTTTTTTTACAGAACAATTCTACATAACTACAGACAGTTAGAATGCCTACAAAAGCTTGGAGGAAAACGCAACAGACGCAACAACAGTTTTTATGCAGAACTGAGACACAAAAGAGGCAAAATGCAGAAAAAGTGGTGAAAGAAAAAAGAGCTACTGGCAAAAGGACAGAGTCATTTCTTAAAAATATATGTGGGCACCTGCAAAGAATTCAAAATAATGGAAAAAACTAACTATGAGAAAGAATCTGTATTATAAGAACAGAAAAGAATGTAACAAAGTTGAACATGCCTTGTCCATTAGACAGAGCATTTTAAGGAAATCAGAGCCAGGATTTTTTGTAGTAGAGTGGCTGTAAATCTACTGAGAAATATGAAGAAGTATAGAAGAAGGAGAGAGGCACTGAAACAGAAAGAATGAGTAGAGAAAGTAGATGAAAAGGCCTTTGGTTTGAAGAGAAATATTTTTATTTTTATTATAAATATAAAGAAGACTCTTGAAAAAATGGTATTGTACATGAGGAGACAAAACCAGAAGAAAAGATTAGTGAATAGAAGTAACTTTTGTACCATTTTTAGTGGAGAATGGATACATACTTCTGATACAGAGCCTTTCTTTAACGAAGAAAGCTATCTCCAGGATAACACATTAGTTCATGTTATTGATGAAAGAGGATGATGTTATGAAATGAAGAATGGCACTCCTATAGTGAAAGAGGTGATGGTACCTAGACATGTAGAGCAAGTTATTGCAGAAGAGGTACAAGGAACGCATAGTCAGGCCTTGTATACAAATGGAATTGTAGTAGAGTTTGTAGTATTCAATAGCAATTCATTGATATATTAAGAATATTTCTACGTATCTTTCTAAGGTGAAGTTTAAAACACAAAATAAGTACTTTACAAAGATTGGAACCTTGGAAGGTTAGAAAGCATACTAATTTGGAGGGACACTCACTAGCTTGTTTATGAAAGAAAGTGTGCCAAAGCGCCTTTCATCATTTCAGGATGTTAGCTGCACACCACTCCACAATGCAAACATTAGTTAGGAGGCTGTACTATGTGAAATCTCCTGCTTTATGTTTAGGAGAAATGAATAGAGCACTTTTGCATGGTACTGTGTCAGAGGTAGAAAAGGTTTTTGATGATGTGCAGTTTTGTTTCTTTGGTCCAGAACAGAACTCTAGGGAAAATGAAGAGTTGATAACAGGAGGAGTTGCAGAACAGGACACAGATATTATAGCTGATAGTTTTGAAGAAGAGATTACAAAATGTAACTTAGTGTGCTCTGAAAAACCAGAGTATGTTTGTATATGTTGTCAACGCACTCGCTACAAGCTTCAAACACAGATTGTTGACTTGTATTTAAAAAGAGAGAAAGAAAATAATGAGAAATGGCAAAAGTTTGCTGTGTACTTATTTGTAGAGGAACACTTTGACTTGTCAACATGGCAAGTTATATGTAAGTACTGTTACAAAAAAATGCCTGCTAGAGCTGTGCATAACAAGTTAGAACTCGTTTCCATTAAAGAACCACTTCAAGATTTCAATGTTTATGAGTCAATTCTTATCCAAAGTATATATACATTTCAGGCTACAGTATGAATGGAGCCAAAGAGAGGCAAGTTACCACCAACATAGCTACGGAAAGGTCTAAAAGGTAGAGTAGTGTACTGGAATATTAGTATTTTCTCAAAATGTTCAGCAGGATGCTCAAGAATTTTTAATGGTAATTCTAGGACTATTAGAGGAGGAGGGTGTGAATATCAGTGAATTATTTGGTTTAACTTATAAATTGAACAATAACTATGAACATTGTGAATTCAACTGTGGCACTGAAATCAATTCGGAACGATTCCTATACTTGACATTACCAGATTATAAAGATGTGGCCTTTGAAAATGTAACCAAAAATGCCCATCAGGATATCACCTGTCCAAACTGTAGATCAGAACTTAGGTCTACGTTGTTACTACTAAGGTATGGAAAATATGTCACAGTCATGCTACAACGATGCAGAGTGGATTGTACTAAGGAAGAAACTGAAATTACAAACTTTGTAGCTGGACAAATTTCCATTTCAAAAAGAACTTTCACAACTATAGCAATCATATTTAATGAAGGAGTTAATATAACCTCTGGACACTACACAATATATTTAAGATGTCAAAGAGGATGGACAGAGTGCAATGAAATACAAATCACATTCAAATCAAGACTACCTAAAAAGTTACCAAACTCATATCTGCTATTTCTAGAACCGAAGTTCTAAGGACAATTTAGGATAACACAATGTGGTATTGTGTTGACCTGTGTATGAATTATGTGTTTCTTAGACATTATTCGGCGTATTAGAGGTATTGTCTACTGCAAGCTGTTAGAAATTAAAAAGGCTCTTTTTAACTGTGGAAAAGGAATTTATAAAACATTACAGGACTAGATTTTGTTACTACAGATAAAAACTAAATGGAGGTACTATAATACCAGCAGCCTTAAGTTGCATCTAAGAAGTCTCTTCACCACTAATAAAATGACCCATTGTGTTTCTGCTACAGCAACTTCGACATAATACTGTGTGTTATGTTTTTCATATATGGAGCAAGAACATTTTAGACATCATTTGGCCAAATATCCAAAAATGAAGTCTGCTTTATAATTGTTGGACATTTTGTACCAGATATAAAAATATCAGAAAGAGTTTTAATATGTAGCAACTGTCAATCAATCAATATACCTTAAAATCAAATAAAGTATAATGATTGATTGATAGTTGCTTCCATTAAGGTAGTAAGTCATCAGCAAGCCACTATCAACAAACTTCAATTGAGTGGTATCACATATTTGTAATGATGTATTGTGCACACTTGTTTTTTTTACACTCCATTGATTGTCTTTCCCCACTGTTTGATGATGATGCTTCATTCTGACCACTGTTGAAAGTGAAGAAGTATAAAAGCTGAACACATTTTACTATGTTATATTAAAGTTTTGGAGAAAAAATATTGTATCTTGTTTTGGTTGCCTTATGTTAAAAATTAAATCCTAACACATTTTTGTTTATATTTTTCACAGTGGTTGAACTGCTGCAATAAAAAAGAAAAAAATACAAGTATGGTTTTTCAGATGCTACAAAATTACATCCACAGACTGCTCCCTGGGAGTTACAATGGTGTTACAGGCCATGCAGAAGGTAGCAAAATGCTTTACTTCTGGTGTCATATCACGGCATCTTCTCTCACTTCAGCTGGAACATTGTGGCCAGGAGTAGGGGCTGGAGGTCTGGAGGCTGATGATCCCTCTCCTCCTCTTTTTCTGTGCAATTTTAGGTTGATTCCGGTGGTATGTTTTCAAGTTTTACATCATGCTTGTTGTAGCGCATGAATATTTTTTTGCTGTGCCCCGAGATAATGTCTTCTCACATATGCTGCAGCTCACCAATTTAGCTGTGGTCTTTGATTCACCAAATGGAAAGTGAAAACATCCCAAGCTATGCTTTGTTTCTTCATTGGTGGTTCTTCATAAGAAGACTGTTCATGTGTAGATGAATCCTCCTTCTCTTCAACAACTTCAGCCAGTTGTAGTTCTACCTCTGGTTCTTCTGATGCCATTTTATTTTTGTAAAAATAGCCTAAAAATCAAAAAAACTGTACAATCTTCAAAATCAGTTTGGGACAGCTCCTATAATAAACTAACCAGTACCTGGAAAGTTCAAGAAAGGAGAAATTGGTGTGTACTTACTTTCATAAAGGAAACTGTGTAAACCAATGAAATTTCCTTATTTGGTAGTCATGTGCTATTCCTGAGTACCGATGGCGCCGTAACTTCCAGCGTCCCCACTAAAACTGAAAGTTATTTTTTGAAACTTTTCTTTTTGACAAATGTATAGAGAAAATAAAGTTAAACTAATATGTTACTAAACAGCTAGACTCAAACTTTATCTAAAATATGTACATACATGTGTTTTACACTTTGTCAAAAACACACGGTATTCGCAGTGTGTCCTCAGCAATCGCGACATCATCATAAAAAACAAAACTATCTTGAAATAAGATGATTAATGTTCTTTTTAAATAAATAGATGACAAATACAACAATAAGTGGTGCACCATGCAGATGTAATGTTCAATATCTAATTATAGAAAACAAAAAGAAAAGTTACATTAATTCACCTAAAAAACAAAACAAATGTAATATGGACATTAAAGTTAATTAATAAAATCTTATAAACCTTAGAAAGTCACTTTAAAAAAAACGATATAGAGACGTTATAGTTAGGAATGAGAATTTAAAAAAACTTACAAATTCACCGAAGAAAACAAAGATTACAGAGACGCTATAGTAAGGAAATATAATTTAAAAAACCTTACAAATTCAGTGAAAAAATGGAACGTTACAGGGACGTTATAGTTATTAAATAGAATTTTTAAAAAACCTTAGAAATTCACTGAAAGAACCAAAGGTTACAGGGACATTATAGTTAGGAAATAGAATTTTAAAAACCTTAGAAATTCACTGAAAAAGCCAAAGGTTACAGGGACGTTATAGTTAGTCTGACATTTCAATCGTACAAAACCAGAGAAATTCAGCAGTTATAGTTACCTGAACTATCTATCACTCATGCCCCCACAATGCACTGCTTATGACCTCACATATTACATTTCTCATGACATGGTCAGTGACAACACTGATGACATCTGAAATTACATCACTTGTGACATAATTGATGTCATGAGTGATGTCATTTGAGATGTCACTGACCATGTCCTGAGTGATGTAATATGTGAAGTCATAAGCAGTTCATTGCAGGGACATGAGTTATAGCTAGCTTTCCGCATCTAAAAAACACAACCACATTATCGTTTTTTCAATATATTCATCATGTTCAGTCAACCAGGCAAATTTCTGTTTCCACCATCCCATTGCAAGATTCAAGTAATTTGTTGAGGAATTTGTACTGTGAAAGGACATGGAAAGTGAATGCAATAAAAAGCAATTAAAAGAAAGAGCACAATGAAAAAAGGGAGACAAAAAGAAATGCTGAGCTGGCAACCTCATTTGAAGGAGGCTAAACAGGAAGGAATTTGGGTGGAACAAGTCAATCTAACAAACAAATGGATGCACAAAACATGTTAGGACAATGGGAACGTCTTTCATGAAAAGAAATAAACAAATGATGGGATTTGATACATCTATACAAAATGAATTGTGGGATTTGGAAAATGAATTAGACAAGATGGAGCTATCAACAGAGCTTAAAAAATTGCCACTTCAAGGGAATATTCGAGCTATGAATACCTAACTGGAATATTCGAGCTATGAATACCTAACTGATACGGATCTAAGTGAAAATGAAGGGAGTGCACCCAAATCCAGTGCCAAGAACACAGAGAGCACTTTTTTAACCAATTTGAGATTAGCCCTACAGCAACAACAGTGGGACAAAGCAAATTTCTCTGCAAGAAGAAGAGGACGAGGAAGTGGAAATCAGGGCAGACAAGGAGAGGCCACAGGGGACAAAGAACAAATAGGGGTACAGACAAGAGGAAGTGCAAAACAGGGCAAGAAGTAGAATCAGAAACTCAGGCATTAAATGTTATAAACCTTTCTGACAAACAACGGATGAAGAATCATCGTATTGAAGAAAGGCTTAAACTTTTGTACCACAATGCATATTGATTTAACACAAACAAGAATAGACATCTATAAATGCTTCAGAAAAATAAAGTTAGCAAAAATATTTGCAGAGAAGACAACAAAAAACATACAAGGACCCCCCAAAGAAAAAACATCTTGTAGTCTGCTAGCTGAAGATATACCCACCCTACTTAATTTGTTCACAATGGAGGATGACCTTGAGCTAAGAGATATGGGAAATGACTTTCCTGCCTTAGGAGCAGGGGAAAGTGGAACAAAATCCAAATCATTTTATTATCCAAGTCTCCCACCTGGGAATAAAATTGACAACTTTCACGAAGCAATAGTTCACGATCTTTATAAAATTCAAAATGCAAAATCTGGAAACAACTTAACTCCAAAAGAAAAAACAGCACTGAAGAGATTACAGAGCTGAATGAAACACTGCTTTTAGGGAAGGGCTGGCAATTGTGCCTCTTTTTATCTTTGTAATTTTAAACACTCTTAATATTTGGGGGGACTGTACCAATGTGTAAAGTACGGTGAATTTGAATATGAACCTGCAATAGGATTGTTAGTTTTACTGCGTACAGGCATTAAAACCCACAAGAATCCAGTTCCCTTACCTCACTCTCACCCTCACACCACATGCTATCCTCTCTTCAAGTGCGCTAATAGAGCAGCCATTTTCTTGTGAGTGAGCGCTCTAGTGGTAAGCGGGGCACCACTGATAAATGGACCTCCCACCGCGGATGTGTGCACTGGATGTGCCGCTGGCGCGACGAATGTGCGCTAAAGGCAAGCCCGTCTGCACCTGTCTGCGCCCAGACTGTGACCAGTGCAAGCCATGCTGCCCAGCCACGAACAGGTATCTCATTGTCACCCCCATAACTAAGATATTTTAAGAATACCTCCCAACACTGTGATATCAATCTCTCACCCGGAAAAATTAAGGGCCCTCTAATGTGTGGCACTTGTAAATCTATACTTGGGAACTCCCCTGATTCCCCTTCCCCCATCCCAAATGGGCTACAGACAAGAATATTTCAATCTGGCCTTATCAATTCACGTGCTATGAGCAAACACACGCAGGAAATACATGATCTAATCCTAGATTTTAAACTAGACTCTCTTTTAGGTTGAAATCTTTTTATTGAATTTGCAACAAACATATGCATTGGCACACGAGGCCTACAAAGTAAGCCATTGATCATAGTAGCGCTACAAGGAGCATCGAAAAACAGGAAACCCACAGAGAACCCCCACCGCCCCTCCCCGTTGCCCACCCACCCCTCCCCCACCCGTCTCCTCCCCCGTTAAGGGCGTCCATCTAAGAAGAGAGAGGTCGATTCGGCCCTAACTATATGGGAATATAGCATTAGTCCGCTGCGTGGCCCAGCGCAGGTAGGCGGAGGAGCCTCATGTATCGTGGACAGGATAATTCATGGAATTCAGTGCAGAGCAGTGATACAAAGGGCTGCCATATTTCAGCAAAAGTATCTCCATCCCCCCACAGCGAAAAGGATATGCGCTCCATGCCCAAAAGGTACCAGAGGTGGTGTAGCCAGCCCTGTATCATTGGTATGGTGTCTGTACCCCAAAATGTTAGTATGGTTTGTAGCGCCGCCCCTAATGCCATTCCTATTTGTTTGCCTTTTTGGGATTTGAGAGGGAAAGTGAACCGATCTGACACTCCCAATACCATGTGTGCGGGGAATCGGAGAAGGGTGGTATCAAAGTGATTATCTATCTCGTCCAGCACTTGTGACCAGTAGGCCGTGAGATTAGGACATTCCCAAAGTAGGTGCAAAAGGGTGCCTTCTGCGTCACACCCTCTCCAACAGGTAGGGGAGCGGTCAGGGTCTCTCTTGTGGAGCCTAGAGGGCGCTAGATACCAGTATGTCATAATTTTGGTAGCTGTTTCAATGCTTGAAGTGTTACGCGCAGTGTGCCGTGCCCTATAATGTATGTCCGACCACTCTTTAGGTGTCAGAGTCCGCCACAGCTCGGTTTCCCATCTCTTTTGGCCCGCAGATTTGACCGTAAGTTCCGGAGGGCGCAAGATGTAGTAGAGTTCAGTAGTTAGTTTCTTAGTATAAAGTTTCGATAATAGCCAGCGCTCGTATTCCGTAAGGAGCCTCCCCACCCCTGGACGAACCTGGGGTTGCAGTACCCAGTGACGGATTTGTAAATAGTGGTAGCGTTCTGTTTTGGGCATATCAGAGTTCGATTTAAAGTCCTCAAAGGATCGGGGTCTGTCCAGATCAAAAAAATGTCCCGCTGACCCACAACCCGGTGAGTCCCATCTACGAAATGCCTCCCAGTTCATGCCAGGAGAGAATTCAGGGTTCTCCACAATGGGTGTGAGAGGTGAGGGGAAGGTTGTTAAGCCACTGCGGAGAGCAGTGGCGTCCCAAGCTTTCAAAGTGGCCCGGGCTACCGGGGAGCCATACAGACCATAGGGTCTAGAGGCCCTGCAAAGAAACGGGACCTTCCGGAGGGCTTTTTTGGCCAGTGCCCATTCCATGAAGAGCCAGCTCTTCTCGGATTCTGGTTGGGCCCACTCCATGAGGATCCGTAGTTGCGTCGCTTTATAATAACGATCCAAGTCAGGGATTCCCAGTCCCCCCTCCCCATGCGGTCGGGAACCCAAAGCCCTATTGATACGCGGCCGTTTGTCCGCCCATACAAAAGCATTGAATTCGGATTGCAGCAGTTTAATAGTGCCCGGTGGGGGCTCCACAGGGAGAGTTTGAAATAAGTAGAGGATCTTAGGGAGCATATTCATTTTAAGAGCTGTTATCCTGCCAAACCACGAAAGATTGAATGGCTGCCATCGCCTGAGCTCCTGTCTTGTTTGCTGCAACAATCGGGAGTAGTTTAGAGACCTTGTCTCCTCAACGGACAGAGCCAGTGTGATCCCCAGGTAGGGCATGGCCGTCTGATCCCACCGGATGGGGCATACCTGCTGCAAGGTTTTGATAGTCCCGGGCATCAGAGAGAAGCCCAGCACCTGAGATTTGGTCACATTGACCTTAAAGCCAGACGCCGCTGCAAATACGTCCAACTCGGCCAAGAACGCCGGGACGGAAACCTGAGGGTTCTCCATCGTGGCGACGACATCATCCGCATATAAGCTTATGGTATGCCGCTCTCCCCTGAACAGGATCCCCTGGATAGCCCGGTTTTCCCGGACCCGTTGGGCCAAAGGCTCCATATAGAGAGTGAACAGTAAGGGGGAGAGACGGCAACCTTGCCGCGTCCTGCGAGCTATGTGAAAGGGGGCCGAAGTGAAGCCATTGACACGAACTGTGGCTGAGGGGCCTCTGTAGCCGCTGAATACCCACTGACAAAAGCGATCCCCAAAACCAAACTGTCGCAGCACTGTCTGCAGAAATGGCCAATGCACTCTATCGAACGCTTTCTCAGCGTCGATAGACAAGAAGACACGTTCAATAGATTGACGGTGGGATTTGTCTAACAAGTGCAACAGTCTTCTCGTGTTGTCGCTGCACTGTCTCGTCGCAACGAACCCAGCCTGGTCGGGGTCGATCAAACCCGGCATCATCGGCCCCAGGCGGGTCGCAAGGATCCCCGTAAGAATTTTAAAGTCAACATTTAAGAGAGATATTGGCCTAAATGAGGCACAACGTCTGGTATCTTTACCGGGCTTAGGCAAAACTGCCACTGATGCCAGGAGCATGGTGGGAGGGAGCCCCGTGGAATCATCGATGGCGTTGAAAGGCGTGTCAGTATGGGGGCCAGGAGCGGGCAGAAGGTCTTGTAAAAGGGAGCGGAAAACCCATCAGGGCCAGGAGACTTGAGGGGTTTGAGCCGAGCTATCACTGATATCACTTCCTCAATTTTGATCGGGGTATCTAGGGCTGCCGCCTGTCCCGCTGTGAGCTTGGAGTGTGTTATGCCCTGGCAGTAGTCGGAGGAAGTATGGGGTGGCAAGGCCTGCGCGGAATAAAGTGTGGCATAAAAATCGCGGAACGCGTTGGCCACATCCCCCCCGTGTGTATTCTACGCCCTCCTCGGTGTGAATGAGCGGGACCGCAGCTGCTTGTCGCTGTGCTCACAACTTATGGGCTAGTAAACGACCGCACCTGTTTCCCCCAGTGTAAAATGCGTGTTTCAGCCGTAGAACAGCAAATTCCGCTCTATCCAGGTCGAGGCTAGCTAATTGTGCCCTGGCTGCTTTGAGTTTCCTCCAAACCCGGGGGGCCCCAGTTCATTTATGGATCCCTTCCAGCTCCAAGACCTGCTCGGAGAGATCAGCCCTCTTGGCCTCGCGCGCCTTATTGTCTGCTGCCGACACAGCTATAAATTCACCTCGCGCCACCAGTTTTAGGGTTTCTCATAGGGAGATCATTGATACCTCCGGAGTGTCATTAGTGGCCAAGTAGTCCTCTAAAGTCTACGTGAGGCGAGTTACGACCTCGGGGAACTGCAGGAGTGTGTCCCTAAGCCTCCATGAGTATGATGGTCAGGCGGTAGGGGGAAATAACATGGTTGTTGTCAGAGCTGCATGGTCCGAGAGTACCTGAGGCTCGATGTCCGCAGATTGCGCCACCTGAAGGAGAGAGCGAGTAGTTATAAAATAGTCAAGCCGGGCGTACATCCCTCATGCGTGTGAGTAGAAAGTGTAGTCAAGTGTGTGAGGGTGAAGGTGCCGCCACAGATCAACCAACCCAATGTCCTGCATCCACTATCGGCGCATGGCCGAGAGAGCCCCCGTCTGCCCATGTCTCTGCGCCGAGCGGTGCAGCTGGCCGTCAAATACTATATTGAAGTCGTCCCCTACAAGAAGCCGCTCGTCAGGTGAGGAGACAAGGTCACCAAATGCCCCAGCGAGGAAGGACTCCTGCCCCTCATTAGGAGCGTATATGGTAGCCAAGGTCAGCGCATGCCGCCCTATAGTCACTGAGAGCACCAGGAGTCGCCCTTTACTCTCCAGGACCCTGTGCCCACCTTCCAAGGGAACGCTTTCGCAAACAAAATGGCCACTCCTGCCTTTTTGGTAGGGAGAGAAGAGTAGTATTGCTGCGGAAAGGCTCTAGAGCGCATTCTATGAGTGTCGCTGGACAGCAAGTGTGTCTCCTGTAACAGGCAGATGTGCGCCCCAGAATGCTCTAAGTACGACAGGACCGCCTTGCGCTTCACCGGGTTATTCAACCCCCTGACATTCATAGTGAGTATCTTAACTTCCATGTACCATGAGGGGGAAGTGCGCTGCGGGTTGTAGAGTTAGAGGGGACCAGCGGGGCCACCCAACTGTTAAGAGCCCAAAGCATCCCACCCGGGAGTCATCTGCCAGCAAGGAGGGGGGTCCATCCCGCCCAAACAGGATGAATACCAGCAAGAAGAAAGGGGGCCCCACCGCAGGGGATACCAAAGGGCCAAGGGCAAGGTGGCGAGGGCCATACAGGTACCCAGCCGATGTGTGCATTGGAAGGAGGCAGATGGGGGAGGAGACCCCAATAGCGTGAAACAAACAAACCCCAACAAAATATCAAAACCATAAAAACCATGGAGCAACAAGTTCAATGTCCAAAGCGTCTTGCTTTGAAAGTAGGGAGAAGAGGGAACTCGAGGCCCGCAGCTCCCCGCTCCCACCGGGGATCAATATGGAGTTGGCAATATCTTCGACCCGAGGATAGGGTGCGCCTGCAAAAGAAATCGGAAGGTTACAGAAGGGGCCATCTCACTCCAAGGATGCCTCGGTTAGGGACGTCAGCACCGTCTGTCTCTCCTTGGCCATGGTGTCTGGATCAGGTCGTGCCCCAGAGCCTGGCGCCTACGGGGTCTCTGGGGCTGGCTCAGTTGTTCCGGCAGAGGCTCCTCAATGCCCAGGAGTCTACAAGCTGTTTGCAAATAGCGGATTTGGCGGTGTTCCCCTTTGTAAGTGAAGATCAGCCGGAAAGGGTGTCCCCATGAGTATTTGATTCCAGCTTCCCTGAGGTGAAGAGTGTCTGGCCGGAAGGTCTTGCGCTTAAGTAGTGTGGAGGCAGCAAGGTCCTGATACAAGGAGGGTGTCTGGCCCCGGAAGGCAAAGGTGGGATTTCGTCGGGCCTCCCGCAGGATCCTTTCCTTCAGCTGATAATCATGGACGCAAGTGAGGATGTCTGCCGGAGGTGCAGAGGCCGCCCTGCGTGGGCCCACCCTGTGAGTGCGATCCAGCTTGATTGTGAATTCCGGGGCCTCCCCCAGGGCAGCCCGAAAGAGTTCCGCCACGAGGGCCTCCAAATCGCCATCTCCGACATCGGACGCCAGGCCACGGATCCGGATGTTGTTCCTCCGGGACCTGTTTTCTAGGTCCTCAGTATGTGCCTGCAAGTCCAGGTTCTGCTCCTGGAGCCGAATGACTTCCTGTTGGAGTAGCGTCAGCTCCTCGTCCCTCCCAGTTTCGTGCTCCTCCAAAGTGTGTACCCGGTCCCCAAGCGAGTCCACGTCGCGGCGGACCTCACGTAGGTTTGTCTGAAGGTCCTTTTTCATGATTGCTAGATCGTCCCGCAGGGAGGAAAAGAGGGACTCTAGATAGGGGCGGCTGACCGGGCCCTCCGCATGCTCCCTCTCATCAGTACCATCTGCAGGGCCCGTGCCCATCTGGCGCTCCGGCTGCTGGGCAGACCTGAGCAGCAGGTCCTTCACCGACCTATCCTTTCTCCCCTTGGGGGCCGCCATAATCCCTGTTGACGCATGGCCCCACGTCTCTAGAGCTACCAGCGGATGCAGGAGTTGGCTCACCGCGAGGGCCGCAGGAAGGCACCAAAGAGGGTGATAGAAACCGCGTAGGTTCTGGAGCTGCACTGAAAAGCCTCGTCACCAGAGACAACATGGGGAGTTGTAGGCCTGTATGGGGACCCTGCGGATTCCCATGCACTGCACACAGGTGATGTGGGGGGAACTGCCGTGCCTCAGGACCGGGGTTGTTGCTCACCCAGGGGGCCAGAGATCCCGGGTCAAGTCTGCGCGCAGGCCCAGCCGCCCGGTGCCACATCGGTCATGAATTTAGGCGGATGAGAAGGGGGAAGTCAGGCTGTAGCTGTAGTGGGCCCCCTTCACCGCCCACACTCCAGCCGATGAAGCACGACCCCGATCAGAGGGCCCCGCTGTGCACGCTCACCTCCAGGGCACAGCCAATGCTCATGCCGGGACTCCGTGACCAGGTGCAGGGTCTTTCAAAAGCGGGGAAGTCACTCGCCGAGCCCCAGGCGCACGCCGGCCGCCACTCCGACTGAGGGCAACCCACCTCGCATAGTGCTCAGAAGGCCTCCGCTAAATTGCTATTCAACCCCTCACTCTCCAGGGGCTCCGTGGGAAGTGGGGATAAGAGGCCTGAGGTCAGGTGTCTCAGCCGCAGCAAAGCCACGTGGTGTCGAAATGATGCCGATGCCCCCTCGCCAGTCCAGTCCGGGGCATTAGCTACACCCCTCCCACAGACCCACGAGGGAGAGGCCCGTCAGCAGCGGGGGCACCGGGTGTCTGCTCGGCTGTCTCTGCTCCCCCCCGCTCAAGCCACACAGGAGGGGGCTACTGGGGGTCCGGATTTCGGGCGCCTCCCCGGGCGTCCAGCACTGCTTCTCCACCACGGCCCCAGGCGCTCACCAGCTTCCTCCCGATCCAGTGTCTGCTGATCGAGCAGGGTGCCGGAGGGCTCGCCGCCGGGATCCGGAGCCGCACCTCGCACCTTCAGTGCTCCTGGGCTGGCAGGTATGCGGCCGAGCACACCAGCCGCATCGACGTTCCCCCGTTGTGGAGCAGCACTGCCTCCGCCGCCGAGAGTTGGTCCGGGGTGCAGGAGTCACCCCTCCCCCAAGCCATGAGGGAGAGGCCTACTCGCAACCAGGGCACCGGGAGCTCGCGCGGTCCATCACCACTCCGGGCCGTGCCCGCGACTCAGGGCCCTCGGCAGTTGCAGTCGTCGTCAGAGGTAGGGAGTGACGCCGCCTCTGCTAGCAGCCGCCTCGGTGCAGCAGCCCCCTGTCCTTTCCGTCCAGGCCGTTCAGGCCCTCTCTGACTCGCTGCCGTTCCGGACCATCGGCGCTGCCCAACCTCGGGGGCTCCGCCGGGGCGCAGAGATGCCCCCGTCAATCCCGCTTCTCCAGGGGGGGCCCCAAGCAACAATTGGTGCCCCCACGCAGCCGGGTCTGCTATAAATTGGCCGGCAGGAGCGGAGAGCTCCGAAGGTGCGTCTTACTCAGACCCCCCTAGACCCCCTAGACTCTCTTTTAATCACGGAATCATGGCTCAAAGAATGGTACAATCCGGATATTGGTCTTACGCTTCCTCCGGGCTACACCATGCATAGACAAGACAGAACCGAAGTACATGGTGGTGGACTGGCGCTCTTCTTTCGTGATTCCTACCAATGCAACACCTTTGAGTGAGATACCTTGGTAGGGGCTGAAAGCCTCAGCTTTTGTTTTAAGCTTAGTCCCTCACTACCTATGGCTGGAATACTGATCTATCACCATCCAGGTCCCTGGGCTAATTTCCTGACAACGTTAGGAGAATCACTAGTCCCCCTAGTCTTTCGATATTTGAATTTCACCATTTTAGGAGACTTCAATCTCCACCTTGAGTGTAATAAAAACCCAGAAATAATCAACTTCACAGAGAGGCTAAACACCATTGGAGTCCACCTGGTAGGACACACTCTGGATGGCATCTGCTCCAACCTGCCTAATCTCACAGTTGGACCTCCCATCCAGCAGTCATGGTCTGACCGTATGTTTATCCCATTCACCTTCCCCATTCAAGACAATTAAGTCTTTCCACCCCTGTCAGCTCTGCCTATCAACCTATACATAAATGACTACTTTACTAAAGGATCCAGAGCTTACCAAACTTGCTTTGGCCACCATTCCCAACCCATTGGGTAACATAACATTCAACACCACATTGTTTAAAACCTGGTTTATTCAAATCATTAATAAACTTGCACCGGAAACTTCCAAAACAATTAATCAGAGACCTTAGCTGACCAGCACCTTCTCTGCAAACAGCATGAGCATAAGTGGAGAAGAGCTTATAAGGTGGAAGACTTAATTCAGTTTAAACATATTCAAAAACCCCACCACATGCAGATTAAATTAGCTAAGAAGGTGTACTTCACAAAGCAGATCAAGGAAGACAAACACGACCATAAAACCATATTCTCAATAACTAAATCCTTCCTACAACCAAAAGTATTAGCTAAAGAGATCCCCCTTCACAAATCCTCTGCAATCAAATCTCTGAGTTGTTAAAAGAAATAACTCGGAACATTCAACAAGAGTTTAGTGCAACTCCGCTGACAATACAGGAACCAAAGGTTGACCCCCCGCAGACAAAACTCTCATTACAAGTCTTTCAGAGAATTAGCCTAGAACAATCGCGACAAGCAATTCTTTCCTGGAAATCAGGATCCCCATTTGACACTTGCCCCCATTCTGTTCTTCATAAAATAGTGGATATAGTGAATCCATTGATCAATGAAATTGTAAATACTTCTCTGACCACCGCAGTAGTTCCAACCGACTGAAAGCTGCAGCGATTAAACCACTACAAAAAAAACACCTCCCGAATCCAACAACTCTTTCAAATCTATGCCCTAATTCCATATTACCATTTCTTGGGAAAAATCACTGAAAGGCTAGTAAACAGCCAGTTGACGACATTCCTTGAAGAAACCAACACCCTTCACCCTATACAGTCAGGATTCCCCTCTAAACATTCTACAGAAACAGTTCTACTGAAAGTGACAGACACTCTCAAATTATCACTAGACACAGGCAAGAATGCAGTACTGATCCTGTTAGACCTCTCAGCTGCGTTCAACACCGTGTAACATGATATTCTTCTACACTGCATCAAAAACAGTGGCATTACCCATCTTGCCTTAGCCTGTTTAAAATACTTTCTCACTGATCGCAGTCAAACGGTAGTTCTAGGATCCTTCCTATCACCAGAAAAAAGCATCGCCTCAGGGGTACCACAGGGCTCCACTCTTAGCCCATTATTGTTCAACATATATATGGCCCCACTCATTGAGTTAATCTCTTCCTTTGACATCAAAACTACATCACATGCAGATGACACACAACTTATCCTGGAACTAGACAAAGCATCCATAAGCTCAGAGTTAAATGTCAAACATTGTCCAACTAAGGTAATTTAGTGGATGCAATCCAACCATCTCAAATGCAACACAGAAAAAACAGAGATCATGCTCCTAGGTAAGACCAACACCTTCAATCCCATAAAATGTTGGCCAGTTTCCAGACCACCTTCCCCTAACACTGTCACGGTAGTAAACAATCTAGGGGGAAAATGCGATGCTGCCCTATCCTTTAAGCCGCAAACTCTTGCAGTGGCAAGCACATGTTTCAACCTGATAAAATAATTAAAAAAATTATTTGAATACGTCCCACTTGCAGCTAGAAAGACAGTTGTGGTTGCACTAATTACCTCCAGACTGGACCATTGTAACAGTCTGTATGCAGACACAACTAAACAAACTCTTTAAAAATTGCAGGTAGTGCAGAATACAGCCGCTGGGCTCGTGCTGAAATTGCCATGTCACTTTTCTGCCTCAGCAGCCCTCAATACCCACCATTGGCTCCCTATACACAAGAGAATTTTACATAAAATACTCCTGCGAACCTTCAGAGCATATAGATTAATAGGGGCCAAATACCTAGCTTCCAGATTCACTCCCCACATCCCCTCCTGCTCCTTAAGATCCTCCTCAGCTAATCTCCTTATACCTCCTACATTTAGGTGTAAGAGCAAAGGTGTGAAATCCTTTGCAGTCTTAGGAACAAAGGCTTGGAATCAACTCCCTAAACAGATGAGATACATCGACTCTGAGCACCTGTTTAAGCAAAATCTTAAAAATTGGATATTCTCATCCACTGACACAATGTGCCAAGCACTTATTTGATAATATTATCATCCTCCCTCCCCCCATGTGTCGTAAAACTCCGCTCTTACACGCATAGCGCCAAGATGCTTCGCAGGGAGTGAAAGTTGCGCTCTACAAATTCTATATTCAATTTACTTCAATTACAAGAGGATAATTCAATCGAAATAAAGCCAGTGGACAAAGGGGGAAATATTCCCATTTTAAACAAAATGGATTATGTCAAGGAGGCCAATAGATAACTTATAGTCTATAAGTTATAGATCAGCAGTGCTACAGTCACTTAAACATCAATCCAACAAAACAAATTCAAGATGACTTGATGACTAATTTAAAGAAATGGGTGGATCAAAACCTTATAGATGATGATGAGCGTAAATATTTGACTACGGAGCATCCCATTGTGGCCTCGATATATTTCCTCCCAAAAATACACAAAGATAAAAAAAACACCAGGGACACCAATAGTATCCGCAAAAGGCTCTATTTTGGAACCAGTTTCAATTTATATTGACCATTTTGTGGCGCCTCTTGTAAAAGATCTCAACTCCTATCTAAAAGATACATCGGACACCAACTGACAGACTGATACAGACATTCATAAAACCTAGTCACTCACCCGTACATTCACTGAGACCCTAATCACTCACTTATACAGTCAGTCATGCACCCACTGAATCATCCATATAGGCACTCATATACACAACCTGATTTACAAATACAACTTGGTATATATATTTAACACACATAAACTTTTTCAAAACACTCAGAATCACTGGATGATATCATCAGTGATGTCATTTGAGATGTCATCAGTGATTTCATCAGTGATGTAACTGACCATGTCATGAGGGGAAACATCCATTACAACGCCGTCATTACAACGCACTACATTTACAACGCGGTTGTTACAAAGCAACTGCCTTTACATCGCATGTCATTACAACACAGCCATTACAACGCATGTCACTACAATGCATGCCATTACAACGCATGTCACTACAACGCATTATAAGGTAAGTAATGGGGAATAGTAATTTTTACCCCTGCACTATCCAACACTTACCCTACTGTTGCACTCACTGGAGTGGGAATGGTAATTTTTACCCCTACATTATCTAACACTTACCCTACTGTTGCACTCACTGGAGTGGGAATAGTAATTTTTACCCCTACACTATCCGACACTTACCCTACTGTTGCCCTAAAACTATTATGCGTTGTAATGGTATGCGTTGTAATGGTATGCGTTGCAATGGAATGCGTTGTAAAGTAGTTTCTAAAAATGCGCTGTGATGGCATGCGTTGTAAAATCATGCGTTGTAATGGATGTTGAGATGTAAAAACCGCGTTGTAAAAGCATGCGTTGTAAATGTTTGCATTGTAGAGTGTCCTATTCGTCATGAGTGATGTAATATGTGAGAGCATAAGCAGTGCATTGCGGGAACCGAGTTATAATTAGCTCTGAATTTCTCTTGTTTTGTACGAGTAAAATGTCAGCCTGACTATAACGTCCCTGTAACCTTTTGGGTTTTTCAGTGAATTTTCGAAGGTTTTTTAAATTATATTTCCTAACTATAACGGCCCTGTAACCTTTGTTTTTTTTCAGTGAATTTCTATGGTTTTTTTAAGTAGCAATGGTGTTTGCAGAGTGGTGGGGAAAGAGGACGGGTCCTCTGACCAGCTCTCAGCATTCCCGCTGTGTAGGACTTCCAGAAAGTACCAGGAGGGCTTATTGGTCCTGAAGGTCCCTTAGCATCCAAGAGAACTTCATTCCCCAACCAGTAGTGTGCCCAGAGACGCATTTGCAGAGTGGTGGAGAAAGGGGGTGTGGCCTCCGAAGACCTCTTAGCAAACTCACTGTGTGAGACTTGCTGGAGGTAACATGAGGGGTAGTTGGCCCCCAACAACCCTCAATAGCCAAAGGGAATTCATCCCCCAACTAGTAGTGTGATAGGGGTTTCGTTTGCAGAGTGGTAGAGAAAGGACTCCCTTGATGATTGCACAGGTAGTGCCTGTGTGATTCTATGAGTGCAATTGCCAAGAACACACTGCGAATACTAGGTGTTTTTGACAAAGTGTAAAACACATATATATATATATATATATATATATATATATATATATATATATATATATATATATACATATTTTACATAAAGTTTCAGTGTAGGTATTTAGTAAGATACTAATTTAACTTTCCTCTTTGTATTCATGTGTCACAATAACTACATCAAAAATGCATTTTCCTTCTTCACAGCAACACCGGAGGTTGCAATGACATTAGTAGTCATGAGTACAGCCAAAGTGTAAAACAGATATATAGACATATTTTACACAAAGTTTGAGTCTAGCTGTTTAGTAACATATTGGTTTAACTCTATTTTAACAACATATTCCTAAAAAACAACAGATTCGAAAAATAACTTTCAACGTCCGAACTCACGAACACAACATAACTTCCAAACAAACATCAAACTATCCATTGTTACCCAAACTCATAGGGAATCAAGAAACTGCTTCAAAACTAGTGCATTGCACAATGTGTGACAAGACCCTCTCTAGAGGGATGAACAAAAAATATTCATGTCAGTCGACTTCCATCTTATATTATCTTAAAACCTATCATAGAAAATGTCTCCAACTGGAGATCTACCGGAGGGAAGCTGGAGGACCATCTACGTCAGTTGCAGCAGCAACAGTACCCGGCCAGAAAGGCCCTCAGAGATGCAGACTACTATAACAGATATGGCTCCAGATTTGTCAAGAATGGCCACGTATTGCATGGACTGTAGTATTGTTATAAGTGCTGGTGAGCAGTGTGTTACAGCTTTTCGCAATGCTGCAAAAAATTATACATGCTCATTTTTCTCAACTTTTATATTTTTGCACATTTCTCAGTGCACAGTTTTGGAATTCCTCCTGTCCTAGTTGCCATTTGTGTTACCATAAAAAGAACACTTTTTAAAAACCTTTACAAAAGCACTAAAAAATAAATAAATTCAAAAACAAAACAGAAAATCATGTCACCAAGAAATAAGAAATATCATTGGATAATACACTTTTCAACTAAAAAAAATAAGAACACACCCATTTATCTATCTTGAACATTCTTTAAGAGGAGTTCATAGTGAGCAGATTTGCGCAATGCAAAATATGTCACAAGACATTGTCAAGGGGGTACCAATAAAAAGTATTTTTGCAGGACTATGTCCATGCTTTACCATCTAAAAACAAACCATAGCAATAGTGTAAAAGCAGCAATAAGGCAACGCAAGGCTGAAACTTCAATAGCAACTGCAACAACATCAGGGCAGAGAGTCCCTTCAGAGGTCCAATCTCAACTTCAAGATTTGGCTCCACAGTTTTCCCAGATGGCATCATACTGCATGTGGATTGTGGAGTTGTAGTGAGTGCTGGAAGGCAGTTCAGAACAGCCCTTCGCAATGCTGCAAAGATTCATAAATGTTGATTTTATTTGGCCCTTCATAGTTTTTCTACATTGGCAGGCATTTTAGTATCTTACAAAATGGGTATCTAATATCTATGTGGTCTTCATTTTATTATCTTCTAATTTATTGTAACACTACTTACATATAACTTGTCATATGGACAAGTCAAAGCATTCCTCTACAAATAAATACACAGCTAACTTTTGCCAGTTATCATTATTTACTTTTTCACTTTTTAATTACAAGTCAACAGTCTGTGTGTCTGTCTTCTAGTGAGTGTGTCACCAACATATACAAACATACTCTGGTTTTTGAGACCACACTGTGTTAAATTTTGTAATCTCTTTTTCAAAACTATCAACTGAAATATCTGTGTCCTGTCCCACAGCTCCTCCTCTTAACAACTCTACATTTCCCCTACAATCCTGCTCAGGACCAAAGAAACAAAACTGCACATCATCACAAACCTTTTCTATGTCTGCCACAGTACCATGCAAAAGTATATTTCTAAGAAATTATTTTGTCCTCTTACCAATAGCTCCCTTTTTGTTCACCACTCGTTCTTCATTTTGCCCCTTTTGAGTCTCAGTAGTGCATAGATACTGTAGTTGCTTCCGTTCCTTTATCCTCTAAGTTTTTGTAAGCATTCTGTCTGTAATTATGGAGATATTGTTCTGCAAAAACAATAACTATATTTCAATTTTTTTTTAGCCAATGTACCAACTACTTTACTACTGGCTTACACATAATACAAAAACTGTTTTTATGTTATGTTGCAGTTTTAAATCTACAAATGAACCTACCTATATAACTACAAACACTTACTTTGATGTACCAAACCCAAACCAAAACACAAAACTTAATTTATTAGTTACCTTTTAATATTATAGCACCCTCTCCTACAACACACCTGCTCCATATCTCACTTCTCACATATACACGCTAAAAGACCACTTTATCTCTTATATACTCAATTTAAAAATAGACATCAACCAAAGTGTAAAAATACATACAGTGTCTCAATACTGTAAATCGAAAAACACAACACAAGAGCTATTTCTGTTCCTCTCTACCACTGTGTCACTGGTAGATTTAGTGTTTCAATACTTTTCTACTTAGATGTGTCAGATATAATTTTGAGATACACTGCATATAAAAATCTGCACATTCATCTTTATCACAGCATATAGCTCACTAACTGTTCTCAGTACATGTAAACAGTGTGTGATGGGTTACATATATAATTCACCAGATGGTTCTAAAAGAGTACATATTACTCTCTAAAACGTGTAAGTACATGTTTTTCTAGTTGAATACAACAATACTCCCTGGATGATTGGATGAGTGCATAGATAGTGCATAGGAGATTCTCTCAGAATATAGATAGTGCCAGGGTGATTCCCTGAGTATGTAGGAATTACATAGGTGGTTCCATATCTGCATAGTTAGTGCCTGTGAATTCACATAACTATAATGCTACTATCTGGGTGATTGTATGAACACATGGGTGTTGCCAGCGTAGTTCAATGAGTAAATAATTAGTTCATGTGTTATTGGAAGAGTGCATGTGAAGTGCCTGGGTGATTGAATAAGTCTAGATGTCACACTTGATACATAATTGCATACCTTGCTCTGTTACTCAGCATGCACTAGCATCAGTAAGTTTCTAAAACTGAAAACAAAATTCTCACTTTTTCAAAGCACAAAACCTTTTCTTAATGGCATACCTACATCATTCTGCAAATATTTCTTGTGTCTTTAAAACATATAGGGCCAGATGTATCAAAAAATGTTTTGCGATTCCCTAATTGCGAATCTTTGCGATTCGCAAATAGGGAATCACAAAACGGCATGCATGAAAGTGTGTAGGACACTTTCTGCGATTCCTAAGGGGTCGCAAATGACCTACCTCATGAATATTAATGACGTAGGTTGCAATTTGCGACCCCCTAGGAATTGCAAAAATCACAGGGACGGTGGCCTACTGAGATCAGCAGACCACCATGTCTGTGATTGTTTTTAAATAAAGCAATCTTTTTTTGTAAAGCAGCCCGTTTCCATAAAGGAAAACGAGATGCTTTACAAAAAGAAAAATGAAAAGTTTTCTTTTGATTTTTTAAGAGCAGGCAGTGGTCCGTGGGATTACTGCCTTCTCTTAAAAATGCTTTTACAAACATTCACAAAAGGGAAGGGGTCCGTTGGGAACCCCTTCTCATTTGCGAATGGGTTACCACCTACTTGAAGTAGGTGGTAAAATGCAAATGTTTTGCGACCGCATTCACGGTCACAAAACATTCATGCATAACGTTAGGATTCGCTATTTGGAAGGGACGCCCTAAACACGCCCCTTCCAAATAGCGAATCGCAAACCCGGTGGTGGAGGGGCGGGGTGGCGGAGGGGAGAAAATAAAAAAATAATAAAAAAATACCACTTACCTGTTTGCTTGCCGTTGCCTCTCCTCCATCTTTTTCAGCTTTCTTCTTCCAGCAGTCCCAGCAGCAGGAAGCACCGTCTTCCAGGCTCCCCTGAGCCAATCACAATGCTGCAATGCAAGGTTGTGATTGGTCTGAGCGCCATGGTTCGGCACACAGACAGGGACAGGGAGGCTTTGCATGTTCCTCACCAAATGGGCTGGCTAAACAGTCATGTGCACTTAGGGAGTGTGCAAACCACTCCTCCCCCTGTGCCGTCAGCCCCGCTCTAACCATGCCCCAGAGCTAGAAAAAATAAAATTATAATAATGATGTTATCATCAATTTATTTTTGCTGCTCTGCTCTGAGAGCAGTGGCGGGAAGCTCCTCCGCCTTAGCGGAGGAGGCGGCCATACTATCTGCAATAAGAAAAAGCATATCTCACCATCTAAACATATTCAAACTAGTCATATAAGTTAAAAACCACATTGACAAACACTTCCTAATACATACCTAATAAGTATTACTACTTTATAATTTACGTACAGGTACAGCACATTTTCTTATATTTTATTCATGACTACACTACTCCTATTTAATAATGTGATTAAAAGTGCTACAGTTCCCAGAATGCAAATATCATAGATCTATCTGTTCTGCACATGATGCTTAGGCATTTAAAACATTGTAATTTTTAAAGACATTACTCATGTTAACTTTCAACAGTACTGACATCTAAAACACAAACCCTCTGCCAGATACAGTTCATCTGAAATATTTTTTTTCACATCACTGTGATACTCCTTTTAATCAAACTCCCATATATCTTCATTTCTCCTGTACATTTTTAAATTTTTAAAAAGTTGAATACATATCAGTGAATTGAGTTTGTAGATTATATTTTAGTTTTAGCTCTTTCTGGATAGTTTTGACACTATAAAAATTTGTAAAAAGTAAGCACAAGAATGGTACACCACTCTCATAGAAAGCAACTATAAAATGGCAACCTCTTCAACTTTCCACTCTATGATCATGAGAAAGGCAGCAAATTAAGTCATGTGTTTCATTTTAGACTACTGTATCTCCACTTGTGAAAGGTTAGCATCTGTTAACCATTTCACTCTCTTCCAAACGAGGTTCCTGCCCCCGCGTGTTCGTGATGTTTTCACGATCATTGCGGAAAAAAAAAACAGGATTCCAAACCAATATTTAGCTTCAGTTTTAAAAAATTTAAATACTGCACAACAGTTTATTACATAGTCCTGAGTTGGAAATTAAAGTTTGCCATTAATTAAATTGTGTCATAACTCAACTTTTAGAAAAATGTTCTGTCTCTTAACACCCTTGCCCCCAATACACTCTTAGCTCAGTGTACCTAGTAACCCAGTGGAACCAGTAGGTCACAATTTCACAGCACATTCTAGAAGCAACATACTACTTCCAAATAAGATACAGCAAGTGTGCTTTACTCCACAGATTCAAAAGCATATCCATGTCTGTATTGCATTTCTTTTTTTAAACAACGGACAATAATAAGACTTCTTGCTAAGGCAGAGGTCTTCAAACTTTTTTGCTCTGAGCCCCCCCTAAGCAAAATGTTTTGAGGTCGGGCCCCCCCCCTCCAAAACTTCATGGAAAGGATTGGGGGAGCGGGAGAGACATGGCTACATGCAGGACTTATCGGATGATTTCAGGAGTACTTTTTCTATAGCTTATAAACCGCACTAAATATGACACTTATCAAACAGCAAATGCATCAAACAAAAACAAGTATTATCCCAAACATACTGCTCCCCGTAATTGGGGTGATGTGAGCCCCTCACACTCGTGGACCCCAATGCAACTACACCTGTTGCACTAATGCTAACTGCAGTCCTGAGTTGCATTCTATCTCCTATGCATCTTTTACCTCTTCCCCACCATGACGGACCATCACCTCAGTCCTAATGCTAGAAAGGAAAATAAGCTCCCATGCACTTTTTTAAAGGTAGACAGTCATAATTGTGATGCAGTGGGCCGCTGAATCCCCTGGGCCCCAGTCCTGCTGCATCTGCTTCCAGCAGCGGCCATTTATACACCTGGCAGTACCTGTTGTACTGATAACTGGCCCTTTAAAATAAAAAGGCCACTTATATTGTCCCCTTCTTTGGGGTACCTCTCTGATGAAGCGGTCTATTGCCCTTTTAAACATAAAAATGAGTCCCCATACAGTGCTCTCTATTCTGGGCCATCTCTTTGACAATATCCATCAATCTCACTCCTTTCCTTCTTCTCCTGGACCATTACTGTGAGGCACCAGAGGTCGAGACGATTAGGGCCCTGCATCTGAGTGAAACCCTGCTGGCCTTCTACCTGCCACCCCATGGACTCACGTTTCACAAAAAAACTGCCCCTGAACGGTTTAAGCTGACTTTGTGGTGCCTCTGCCTGAAAGCGAAGGGTGTAGTGGTAGTGCAGAAAGTTAAAAGGAAACCAGCCTACTTACCAGCCGCTAACTGATTGAGTCACTTAAAGTCAAAGCCAATGGAATTATGAGTTTCTGCAGCAGCAGTGTTTTCCACATAATTATGAGTTTACAGCATTTGCTAAATCTGCTGCATAATCTGTAGATTTCAACAAAAACTTGATTCCTAGCTCTAATGGAACATGGGTTACTTAAAACGTGGCAACGTGTTCCGGAGCAGTGGAAGGCCCTGTGCAAACATTCACTGGTAATCTTGTAGTTGCTTACTGTGTGTTTTTGGGTGTTAAACTGGTACTAATGAGGTGAAATATTTCCCCTGACAGCGTTACCATGAGTTAAAATGACAAAATAATAAAGTAATGCTAACCACAAAATGTGGTGCATTGTGCCGCATAATTTACCTTTTCTTGCTGCATAATTTAGTCAACCCTGCAGCATAATGTGGGTCTCTTCTGCTGAATAATTCCAGTGGCTCTGCTTAAAGCTTCAGGGCGGCAAAGATCTATTCTTTTTGAGATGTAATATAGGGGTGTTATCTGATATCTGGAATAATGGAGACACTTATAAAAGTGTCTGCATTAGATACAATTTGATTACTTATTACTAAAAACAAATTTTGTAAGAACTTGTTTTATCTCAATCACTGCATCATTTTGCAGCAGCCTAGCTTAGACTATGTAAATACGATTTTAAAATGACGAATTACCTATTCCCAGTGCTTTCTGCCCCAGGCTGGGACCTCATAGCACTATAAAGAGGGCCACTAGAATTATGTGGCAGGAGAAGGACAATTTATGCAGTAGGGTTGACTAAATTATGCAGCAAGCAAAGGCGAATTATGCTGCATAATGCAGCATATTTTGTGCTAGCATTACTGCATTAGTTTGTCATTTTTACACCTGTTAACACTGTCCTTGTCATATTGCCCCTCATAAGTACCAGTTTAACAACCACATATAGCAAAAAGGAACAGAAAGATGACCAGCCAACCTTTACCTGCGGGGGTAACATGTGTTGCTGCATTAACTTTTGAACAGTTTGAGCTGGAAACAATTTTTTTTGTTAAAATCTGCAAATTATGCACTAGATGATGAATTATGTGGCAAATGCAGGATATCCATAACTATGCGCAAAAAGCCAAAACCGCACAATTTCATAATTCCATTGGCTCTGACTATAAATACAAAGGTCACTATTCCTCTGCACCAATTAGGGTTCAATTATGTGTCGCTCAGCTTTAACACACACAGACATCTGCAGTGATGGTAGTCACTAACTGAGGTTTCATAACCTAAAAGAGTACATTTATCACCAGTTAGTTTAACTTGCATTTATTTTTCAATTAAGTTGTTACTGCGTTATTTTATACACACTTACATGACTGTGAAAACACAAAACACCTACTTTTTTTTTTTTCTAGCAACCTCTTTGACCCCGCCACCACTGCAGTCCGATCACAGTTCTCACTTCAAGGGCTCACAGTAAATGAAGACAGCCTGGAAATGCAGCATATAAACATCACTGAACTTCCAGGCCATCGTCATTGACATGTACTTGCAGAGGCATTTGTGTGCCCCTGAGAACACATCCACGCCAACCAAGGGGGCGAGCACCACAGTTTGAAGACCTCTGCATTAGACAAACTTCAAATATTCTGTGTGATTTAAAAATATTTCCCTGTACATTTGACACCATAAACCAACTATGAATTATGCAGATGTTAAAGTTTGTGTATGCCTCGGTTGTTCATTTTGTCACCACATGAGCATACTGTGCCTTTATTAATTAGCTCCCATTTAATCCTTTTTGAGAATTGTGCCCTTTAACTTGGATCCTTAGCAGGAAGTCTAACAGTCAAATTATAGCACCTGTTTTCTTTTCTGGCAGAAATAGGAACTTTTGCTGATTGTACAGGAGTGATTGTGGGAGACTCAGATAAAGAATTCAAGTTAAACTTGGAAATACCCGCAGAGCCTTCTAAATTGAGCGCAATTTCAAAAGCACAAGCTAGACAAAATAATGAAATATGAAGACGAAGAAAAATAACCTTGTATTGTATAGCATTTGGTAAGCACATGTATGTGGCAAAATATTTAGACACATGACTGTAAAAACACAAAACACATACTTTTTTTAGCAACCTCTTTGACCTCGCCCCCACTGCACTCCGATCACAGTTCTCACTTCAAGGGCTCGCAGTAAATGGAGACAGCCTGGAAATGAAGCAAATTAACATCGCCGCACTTCCAGGCCATCCTCATTTACATGTACTTACAGAGGCATTGGCGCCCCCCTGGGAACCCATCCACGCCCCCCCAGGGGGGCGCGCCCCACAGTTTGAAGACCACTGTGCTAAGGCATCCAACACACTACCTAATTGTATTCACTTTCATGCTGACAGCATCCAATGAAAAATATCTTTTTTTTTTCTTTTTTTTAAACCTCAATTTTAACTGCTTTTCTTTTGGAAAACTACCTCATTGAGCTCCAGTCTTTTCCTGACTACTATTGCTCCTTCACTTCAAAATGCTTAGAGTACAGATTGTGGGTCACAGCTATATTTATTGGGCTAAAACGTCTGTCAAAAAGAGAGGTAATGACAAGGACTTGGGTTTGCCAAATGTGCAGATTACTTGGTTTGGCCAGAGAGGGTTAAAGTTTCATCAGTTGCTGGCTTTGGTCAAATCCATTGTGGATTCCCGAGCTCCTCACCTCATGATTGTGCACTGTGGTGGCATGACCTAGGCATATTCATGGCTCGAAAAACCTACTCACCTGCTCGCTATAGCGAGCCAGATTTAATCACGATGAGTTATTTTTAGGGTCTACTCGCCCTTTCTGGCGAGTAGGAAGACAAACTGACTTTTGAACTCTGTCTCTGAAAGCGGAGCAAATGTGACAAGATAACAGGATTTAAAGGGAATGAGCAATAAAGATGCCTCTAAATATTATCTTGTCACATTTGCTCGGCTTTCAGAGAGAAGGTCCAGTACATTACAGTTAGGTTGAGTAGATTTTTCAAGTGTCTAGACCTGCAGGTCTAATAACATTTTTATGATTCTTTGAGCCCTGACATTGACTGGGGTAGGGCTGGAAATCCTAATGAATAAAACCTTTTCAGAACTGAAGTCGCTTTTTCCTCACACTGTCTTGGTGTACTTTAATATATGCCAAAGACAGAAATGGTCAAATGAATTCTGTCCACATATTGACAAAGCCAGAGCGTGAAGAGGAGGACCTGTGATGCTGCTCTCCAGTGCCCGGAGGCACGTTAATTACAGCAGTGGGCTCCCGCAGTGCGGGAAGCCCGTAATTCCACTGCCGTGAGGGGAACGACCAGAGCGTGAAGAGGAGGACCTGTGACGCTGCTCTCCAGTGCCCGGAGGCGCGTTAATTACAGCAGCGGGCTCCCACAGCGTCACAGCCCATCTGCGCCCGTCCGCGGCAGGACGAGGCTGGGCTGGGCCACTCCTCTTGCATTTCCAGGAGTCGGGAGCCGAGTTCTACAGTTACCCACTGGTAAGGAGACTCTGCAATTTACCAGTTTTACATCCTTAACAACTTGACTATATTGCTGTTAAAGTATGGACAAAAGGAAGTTACCAACTTTAGGAAAAATGCCCACGAAAAGTGCACCCATTACTAAATACCTGCAAAATGCTGTCGGGCTGCTGAATAATGAGATCGTGCAGGTTGAGGAACAACTGGCAGCTACGAAAACTGCACTTGATGCTGTTTTAAAAGACTCCTTAGCTGAGGGTGGGTCAGATCCCCCAGCACTCATCAATAATGAGAGAGTCAAAGTTATTGTAATGGAGCAACCACTAACTAATAATGTCACCAACGAGGGAACTGGACTTAATCTGGCCAATCCATGTATTTTTACTACCCCCTTGGAAATCTCCGCATTATCAAATGATTCTGACCCATTACCCCCCCAGCAAAAAAAGTAAAACAGCACTTTATAAAGGATATTGGTACGGTGGAGAATCAGTCAGCAAAGGTTAAAATTAAACCTAAGCAGAAAAGGGGGGGTAAAAACGCAGGAGCGACAAAGGGGGATAGTGAACTAACAAATTACGCACAGAGACCGCAAGAACTAGAAACGCTGTTTAAAAAACTACATGGCAAGCTAGATAGCATAGAGCGGCGCCTGATGTCAGAAATTAAATCGGTCCAAAAGGACGTGACATTTTTAACAGATCTGGTCTGCGAATTATTGCCCTCTAAAACCTTGGTTAGGACCATCAACACCCAGAAACCAACGGAAAGATCGAAAGAAGGAGCAGGCATATCTACCTGTGATGGTGAAAACAAGCAAAGGGGCTCTCCCCCTGTGCTGACTTTAAATGACTGTTCAACTACCCGACCTATTCAAGTTTTAAGGTCACACAAAGACAATATGGCCCCCTCTTGAGCCCTGCAAAAACACGCAAGGAGGATAAAATGAACAGTATCGTGCACCCTGCCAAAATTACTGAGGAGCCGCTACATCTTCCCCCCAGGCGACCCCATATGTCATCGATCTCAATAATGTTCCTATGCTATCAGAAAACCAGACCGAATCATATGAGACATTAAAAAATCAAGTAGCTCATTGGATTTCGAAAAAGTCTAACTTTGACATAAATATGTTACATCAGAATATTATTATGCTAAGGAGAACTAAATAGGTAGGTGATTCTAGGAAATTATATCAGGGAGATTGTGTCGTCGTGAATTTCCGCAACAGGGAATTGGTAGGGAATTTGTTGGAAGCTCTATTTAATAATCATACAGAGCTTGATTTTAATCACAACAAACACATCACTGCAGTTCCACTTGGCTTTTTTTATAGACCTAGACATAGTAATGCCAATATAAATTCCAGGTACAACCCTTTTTTAACTGTCCCATTGCTTATTAAGTATGCACCCCTGAGAAGTTGCAGTGAAACTGATTGACAGCTAGAGGGTGAGGTTACCCCACCACCTAGGAAAATAGATTACATTTTAATACACAAGCAGTCAGTTGCTGACTCAAGCGAACAATCCCAGAAGGGGGGCATGGGGCAGCTAAGGGGCTTGGTCGCCCCTATACTTGAGAACATGGCACAAAATGGGGTCGGGGGAGAACCAGCGATTATCGATATGGGGTGTACTTCTATCTGTAACCAGTTGGACGCTGGCCCTCGTACTCAACCTGATGAGCTTTTTGGTATCATGTCATGGAATGTGGCAGGTATTAAAAATAAAACTAATGATGAGGAATGGCTAAAAAAGCTAGAGGGGTGTGCTTTAGTTCTAATACAGGAAACCTGGTTGACTGAGCCCTTTTTTATTAATGGTTTTCAAACTGTTTGTACGAATGCCACCCCCTCTAGAATGGGGAGAGCAAAAGGAGGTTTAGCGGCGCTAATTGCGGTAACTTCGCCTTTAACGTTAAGGAAAGCCAATACTATGTCACAGTTTTATCAACTTTTACATCTCTATTCGGAGGGAAAACAGTCTATTATTGTGGTGAATTTCTATAATAATATTTTTGATAAAACAAGGAATAAGGTTATTAATCGTCTAGAAGAAGACTTGGACCATTTCTTGGAGGGAGTGGCAGGGGATTATATATTAATCTGGGCGGGCGATTTTAACTGTGAGAAATGTGATATTGAAGTGGGTGAACCATGTGGATATTATGACCACTTTGGAGATCGCATTGCTCATTTTCAACACGACTTTTATGGGGAAGCGATCAATAATGCAGTCCATAAATATAATTTTGTTGTTCTGGACCCCATCATTCCCGATGGAGAGACAACTGTACAAACATATGCAGGGGCCAGGTCATCTTCGAACATTGATCATTTCATCGTGTCTGCAAATTGTAGGGATCTGGTAGATAAACTTCTGATTCACGTGAGTCTCCTTAGTGACCATTTCCCGTTAATAATGACCCTGAGGCTTACCATGACCCGTCAGGAAAGGGGGAAGGCAGTGAACACAGATATTAAGATCCAGGGAAATAAAGGAGTCTCCATAAGGTGGTCAGGCGTTGACCCCACCACCTTTATGCAAAATCTCAAGGGAAAAAAACGGAGAGATCTAGATATATGCTCAAATAGTTCCGCTATAAATTCGGCAGTTATAACTGCATTTTGTAATATCACTACAGAAATTGCACATGATCTAACTTCTAAGAGGAAAAAGAATGTCTGTGATCCTAACCCCAGATGGTTTAATAGGGAGTGCTCAAGACTAAATGGGGAATTAAAAATAGCCTTGAAAGAAAAACCAAGAGATAATGTTAGGATCACATCCTTGAGGAAAGTTTATAAAAATACCTTGAAAGAAAGGAAATCGGAGATCCGTGAGGAGGCCTAGAAAAACTAATACAGGCCGCAGAGACACGAGATGCAGCCCTTTTTGGAAAACAATTGATCACCCACTTTTTAAGGAAAATTCCGCAGTGAAAATTGATACCTTTGTCCCACCAGAAGATTGGATATTACATTTTGAGAGTATTTTTAACCCTGATGCCGTTAAAGCATTGAAAGGAAATACTGGGAATTATATTTCAGTGGAGCCTGTAAAATTATCCCCAATAACGACAGAGGAAATTTTAACCGTCCTACAAAAAAGTGCTAATGGCAAAGCTGCAGGACCGGATGGGGTACCCATTGACATTTTTTTAAATATAACACTGATTTTTGGACCCCAATTTTATTAAATGTTTTTAATGCTACACTAGGGGGAGTGCTGCCTGCATCTTGGGTGGAAAGTGTCATTGTTTCAATTTTTAAAAAGGGGGATAGAGCGAAGGCCAAGTGCTATCGTCCCATATCCCTTCTTGACTCCTCCTCCAAATTGATGGGAAGAATAATGTTGGGGAGGTTAGAAAATTGGGCCTCTGAGAATAACATCTTAAAAGAGGTCGAATATGGTTTTAGAAGGGGTATTGGGACGGTGGAACAATGTGTAAATCTGGAACTTTTGATAGGGAAGTATACATTAGCCAAGGAAGGGGTTTTACACCTCTGCTTTGTTGATCTCACTAGCGCCTTTGACCTCGTGAATCACACCAAATTATCGCAGACATTGAAAGGGTTAGGCACCCCTATCGATATAATTGTATACTTATCCCAGATTTACAATTTCCTAACATCTAGAGTCCGGTTTGGCGCGTCAGGGGACTGCACCCCGGATTTCAGTGTAAGGCGCGGAATTCGACAAGGCTGCGTTTTAGCGCCTCTTCTATTCTCCCTATATATCAATAATGTAGATACTTTCCTACAAAACCAAGTTGCTGATGCCCCTAAAGTAGGGGCACGCCCAACCCCGGTACTCCTATATGCAGACGACGCTGTCCTGCTATCAAGGACAGCGAACGGTCTGCAACGCCTAATAGATAACTTTGCCCTGTACATGTCTGGAAAAGACCTCCAATTAAACTTAAAAAAAACCTTTGTGATGACATGCGGGAGCAATAGGCTGAAAAATAGACAACATCACGTAGGAGGGGTAGTTATAAATAGAGTTTTAACTTTTTCATATTTAGGTCTGATTTTTAATACGAGTGGGACTTGGAACACACATTTAGAATCTTGCAAAATGAAATGTTTAAGGTCAACTGAAGCTATTCATAGATTTTCAGCAAAAATAGGAAATAAACCCATACGGGAAATCCTTGCTCTATACCGAAGTAAGTGTGTTACAGGAGTATGTTATGGGCATGCCATATGGGGGCGAGCCAATACTGCTGCTCTTCAAATCCAAGAAAATAAATTCTTGAAAAAATTGTTGGCAGTTCCTGGCAGTACAGCGAACTACATAGTACACAAAGAGTTATCCATACCATGCTTAACTGATTTAATAAATATGGCGGGGATCACTCTTTGGCAAGGGATATGGGCCAAAGACGAGACTAAATTTGCAAAGGATTTGATCTTGGACTGTCTGGCCCTCGACCATAGCAGGAAAATCCCCTGGTTAGAGCATATTGTTTCCGTTTTAATATGCTGTAAGATAGATACTGATAGAAAGAAGCCTGCATCTATCCAGGATTATAGCAAAAGTGAATTGAAGCTAAGATATATGAATGCTAGGGAATGCATAAGAGTGGTTGAAGTTAGCCAAAAACACAGGGGCCGATTCCGATTCGGGCCGGAAAACGTACCGACCGACTCGGAGCCGGAATTAATTCCGACCGACACGTACAGGTGCAGGCCGACCCGCAAAGTACGATGAGAAGCGTGCAAAATCCGACCGACTTGTACGGAACACAAGCCGAACGACCGAGCCGCACGGAAAACAGCCATCCGGCCAGAAAACCACGTGAATCGGACCGACCGACACGCACCAGGAATGAACCCGAACGAAACGTACCCGCAAAGTCCGACCCGCGCAGTACGATGCAACGCGTGGAAAACACGACCGAGTCGCACGGAGCCCAAGCCGTACGACCGACACGCATACAAAACTGCGAGCAGAAGCAACCCAATACACCGCGACCGACGCGTACGCAGCATAGAAAACAGCACAAACACAGCGTGAACGACTCGGAGAAGCTCGTACGAGACAACTGCAGGGTCCGACTCGGTCACAAGAACGTCTCCTACATGCACAAAAAGTAAAAAGGGAAAAACACACAAAAAAAGACCAAACAAGCAATTACAAAGCCAATAAATACTGGGGGGGCAGGGAACAAAGACACACCCACAACTCCACCCATATAAAGGACACAGATCCCTACCATGATCCTTTGCAAATTCTAATGACCTGCCAGCACACAACAGACAGCAACCACCCACCCACCCACAGCTCATCTATCACACAAGCCACACACCATCAGCACCTCAACAAATAGCACCCTCACATACACCCAGCTAAACACACACTCACACACCCTCACCTGCACACCAACACACACATCACTCACCATCACCACCCATCACCATGCCCCCAAAGAAGAATCATAAGTTCCTAGATAGTGAATTGGAAGTCCTGGTAGATGAGATACTCAGGGT